>CANYCX011358280.1:0-10751 GCA_948193385.1 Breynia disticha f. nivosa | reverse complement strand
GTTTGTCGATCAACATGTATATGTGCAGTGTTCATTAAATTTTTACGAAGGATATTCATACATGATAACAAGTCAAGATTTTTACACAGATTGATCCATGAATAACTATAATTTTAGCAGGAAATTATTATGAGTTGTTGGTGCAGAAAATAAGCTGAAAATAAGTAGAATATGAATCAAAGTTGGCAGCCATGTTCATAAAGAAAAGTCTCCAGAATCTCATGGAAAAAGAGCAGCACTACACAAATAATTAATAGGATTCATATATATGGTTTCCTTATTTTTTGGATGATTAAATGAATACAGGTTGGAAAGAAAGATATTCTATCTTTTCATTAATGGGAGGTTGGCTCCAGGATGCTTTCCTTATTTTGTGGGTGTATAAAGAAATGGTTCCAGATTGGCAAGGTTGGCAAAGCTCCAGAATTTCATTAATGGAAGCATGTTTTCATGATGATTAAGATAAAGGTTTGGAAAAGAAAAGATTCAGGATTTTCATAATGGTACAGCTAATGTAAAAGAGGAAATGGTCAGGCATCTTCAGAAAGAAGAATTCAAGAATGATCTTTTACAGGCTATATAAATAGATGGCCAGAAACTGAAGTGAGTACAACACTTACCAGCAAACGAAAGCTCATACATTCGTGTGTAACCTATAGAAGTCTACTGTTGTATTTGTGTAAAAGAAATTCTCTTAAACTAGAGTGGTAGAACTTGAGCTGAAAATCAAGTTAAGTATTGTGAGGTAGCTTGAACCGAAAGTCAAGTGTGTAAGATAATCTCTGTGAGGTAATAGGAAGTGTTTGCCAAAATCCTAAGTGAGGAACTCAGGTAGTGGAGTAGGTGTTTGATCCGAACCACTCTATATCGTGTGTCATTTTATTTTTATTTCCACGAAAAATTCCAAAATCTTATTAGCTCTATTCAACCCTCCCTTCTAGAGCTAATCTTTGTCCTACAGGTGGGGCTTCAAGGAATGGTACTAGTCACTTGTATGATCACATAAAGACATATGTAGGCAGAAAGCAACCAGATATAAGGCAAAATATTTTGCAAATTAATCTTAAAGGCGACATAACTTCACGTGTGTATGATGAAAAAGATGGAAGAATGACCCTTGCGAAGATGATAATATTGCATGAATATCCTCTCTCCATTGTAGATCACGTGGGATTTAAGACTTTCACAAGTTGTATCCAACCATTGTTTAAGTGTCCTAGTCGGAATACAGTGAAGTGTGATATCCTGAAAATATGTGATCAAGAGAGAGTTGAAGTTCTTAGTAGAATAGAAAGTGGGCAAAGTAGAGTGGCTATTACAACGGATATGTGGACATCAAGTAGCCAAAAGAAAGGGTTTATGGCTATTACGGCACATTTTATTGATACAAATTGGGTTCTTCAAAGTAGAATTTTAAGGTAAATAATTTACATTTTTTAATATTTTGGCATTTTATTGCAATTATCTATTACTAATATAATTATTTTTATGTAATTTCAGATTTGTTTATGTACCGTGTCCACATACAAGCGAGGCTCTCACTAAGGTTTTGATAGATACATTTATGGAGTGGAATATTGACACGAAGTTATCTACCATCACTGTCGATAATTGCACAACCAATGATTCATTGATTGGTAAGATTAAAGACAAGTTACAATTATCTAAATTGATGCGTGATGGTATTCATATTCACATGCGATGTTGTGCACATATTTTGAATCTTGTTGTGAAAATTAGTTTGGATGTGATTAAGAGTGCAATCGAAAATGTGCGGGAAAGTGTAGTTTTTTGGACAGCAACACCAAAAAGAGTAGAAAAATTTGAGGAAGCATGTAAGCAATTGAAAATAACTTACATGAAAAAACTAGGATTGGATTGTCCAACTAGATGGAACTCGACTTTTTTGATGCTTCAGACTGCTTTGATATATAAGGATGTGTTTGCACGTTTGTTTCAACGTGAAAATCAGTATAAGTCATTACCAAGTAATATTGATTGGGAAAATGCCAAAGAAATTTGTACAGGTTGGAGGTGTTTCATAATGTGACTGAATTATTTTCTGGAACAAGATATCCAACAGAAAATTTATTTTTTCCTAAAGTATGTGAGATTAGACTTGCTTTGAATGAATGGATTGATTGTTCTAATCACATTGTTAGTAGCATGGCATTTAAAATGGTTGATAAATTTGATGAGTATTGGGGTGTGATTCATCATTTAATGGGTGTGGCTACAGTTTTGGACCCACAATATAAGATGGATTTGATTGAGATTTATTTTCCATTGTTGTATCCACATGATCATGAGCTTCAAATTCAAAACATTGGAACATTTTGTGAAGAGTTAGTGACAGAATACCAAGAGAAGATTGTGACAAATAGTGGGAATGAAGATTCTACATCTTCAATTTCAAATATCATGGTGGAAAATGTCTCTTCTTTATCATCTTGGGAAAAACATCTTTTGAACAAGCGTAAAACTTGTACTAACAATGTGAAAACCGACTTGGTTCGTTACTTGGAGGAAGATATTTTACCCCAAAGTGTTAACTTCGATATATTGTTGTGGTGGAAATTGAATGGAGTGAAGTATCCAGTTCTACAAAATATTGCTAGAGACATATTGTCTATTCCTATCTCTACTGTAGTCTCAAAATCTGCATTTAATGCTAGTGAAAGATTGATCAGTCCTCACCGTAGTCGACTTCATCCAAAAATAGTAGAAGCTTTAATGTGCGCAAAAAGCTAGTCGTGGTCTGCTATTGGGCAAGGTGAAAATTTATAAATTTTTACATTTAGTATATATTTTATATTGATAGTAATAATGTATTGTTTTCTTTTTAGTTACTATTTTGTTATTTTCAGATAAAAATATTCCATTTGTTTCAGACATCATGCAATGATACTTGATGATATTGATGATGAAGATCCAGGTAATGTTACATTTAATTTCATTGTCAATGAACAAATTTATTCTTTGGTTAATTTATGTTTTTATTTTGTGTTGTAGGATCTGTGGTCACAATTTTTTGAAGATCGAAGATGTTTTGAGTTTATTTTGTTGTATTACATTATCTTATGATTTAGTTGGACAAAATTAAAAGCATGTAATGTGTTATTAGGATATCAACTTATGTTTTATTTGAAAATATTGATGAATATTTTGTTAAATTTTATATATATATATATATATATATATATATGTATATATTTTATAAATTTTAAAACTATTTGCTTTTAGAGACGGGCATGGGGATCCCTGTCGAGGATCTTCGCGGGGAAAACCGTATCCGTGGGGAAAACCATCTCTGCGGGGATCCCTGAAACCCAATGGGTATCCCCGTTACCCGATGGGGACGGGGTTGGTAAATAAAAACCCATCCCCGTCGGGGACGGGTTCTGCTTCGGGTTTTGGGATGGGGGCGGGGGATGGGGTCCCCACACATACCCGTCCCCGTTGCCAACTCTACATAGGAATTTATTTTTCAAGAAAATATTTTCCTGATTTTTTAAATTTTTTACTAACAGAAATAAATCAACAAAATTATAACTTAAAAATTAACAAAAAATACAATTATTTTAAAGAAAATATTTCCCTATTGAAAACATAAAATTACATCTTTTATTATATTTTTAAATATTTAAATGTGAAATACTAAAAAATATAATTTTAAAAAATAAGATTTAGAAACTTAATTTTCATTAAAATATTTTTCTAAGAAAATTATTTTCTGTGACGTTGAGAAGTGCTCTCTCGTAGTTAGAATGAATAAAGATAATGCTTTTAAAGTCATGCATAGTAACTTTATAGATGTTTTTAAAGTTAAATAAAACTTTGAAAATGAAATAAAAATAGAGTATGAATCTTTACATTCTTAATCTAAAGAGCTTTTTAAAAAAAATTTAAAAAAAAAATCTAAAGAGCTTATGAACACCCTTAAGGATCTCACATCTTGATAGTTTAAAAATTTATAGATATTTTTTTATCAAAATACTAATTCGTCCATCTTAATTACAACTATTAATATACAATAATATAATATTTAAAAATATTTTCTTAATTATATTTATGATTAAATTAAAATTTTTAATAATATATAAATATGGTTAATTTTGGAGGAAAAATATTTTAGTAACAGTGTTGATTAGAGTGACAATGAGTTGAATGAAGAATATAATGAAAATTCTAATTGTAGAACTGTAGAAGGGTGAATTTGGAAACTAAGGGACGGAAATGAATACCACGAAAAACACAAGGACGGACGAGAATTCCGTATTTCTTGGGATATTGCGGGTTGACGACGCGTCCCTTTTTTGTTCCCTCTCGCTAATTAGCTGTCTGCCAACTTTTTCTATTCAAATTGAATTACAATTTTTTTTTTAATTTCTGAAATAATCGTTAACTTGTAAAAGAGGATTCCACCGGCCACCGGCAATAATTGCTGCCACTCAACCTTCCTACTCGGATCTCTCTACTACTCTCCGATCTTCATCATTCACTATCACTCCGTAACTTTTTTTTACTGTTTTCTGCTTTCATTTTAAACCTAACTTTTTGCCTTTCTCATTTTAATTATTACTACTAATTTCTTGTTTTCAAAACTACGTATGCAGAATTCACTTGCCATTTCAGTCAAGATAATGATTGAGAGTTTAGGTTTTTCTGTACAACTCTAATAATACTTCACTCCAGTTCTTTAAGGTAAGTACTAATTATTTGTTTTGTTTTGGTTTTTATGGTTTCTAAGATGTACTTTTTTTTTATTCAAGGATTTTTTTTGCAGGACGAAATTGGGTTTAGTTTGTTTGAATTGTGAGAATGGCTGAATTAGTGGCGATTTCTTACATAATCGTTGCGTTTTTATGCACTGTTGGAGCAATTTCTTTGGCGATTTTTCATATTTACAGGCACCTTTTGAATTACACTGAACCTACTTATCAGAGATACATTGTTCGCATCATTTTTATGGTTCCGGTTAGTAATACTCTCGTTGCGTTGTTTTAGATTTAGTTCAATTTGTTAATTTGTTGCTGTGCGAATCTCGTCGATTGGGCTGGCTGCATTAGTACTTGCTCACTTTGATTTGTTTACTTGCTAAGTTTCTTCGTGTACGGTGGAGTTGGAACTTGAATTCGTTTTTGAGGTTTAGAGTAACTTTATAAATATTACCTATAATTTGTGTGTCTTCATGTTTATTCAAGTTACTGTTGTGATATAAACATGTGTTGTTACTGTTGTATGAGGCAACTCATTTATGCAATATGCTTACCACCATAAATGATAAATTTTACTCGCTTGACTTTGTTCGTAGTACTTTTGTATCTATATTCATTTTTTATCAGCATATATATGATCCAAATTGATTGCCAACTTATTTGGAGAAGACCAATTTGATCAAGTCCAAGTAAGGAGGAGGAAGTGAAAGTTTCATATTTAGGTTCGAAAAATTATAGGAATGAATTTGTCCTTATGTATGAGTTTACATGCTAGTAAGACTGAAGGTTATAGTGAACCTGGAAATCTGTTTCCACTGTCCATTTTATAGACATTTTTAAAACATATTCCTCTTTGTATGGGGCACAAGACTTCATGCCCATGTGAAAGACTAGTGGATACACAGGGATAACTAAGTGAAAGAATGATTAGAACTTTGTTTTGCTTTTGTTGACCTCATGGCAAGGCATTCAGTATTTTCCAGTCAGTCATTGTGGTTATGCTCGCATTTGTTCTTGACAATGGAAAATTACGCATTAGAAGGTGAATCTGATAGCATTGAAATAACATGCCCCTTTTTATTTTACTTTATTCACGTTTGGCTTCTGCAATATTTTCATTTGAATTGATTCCGCTCATTGCCAATTATAATGACAACTTAATATCAATACATGTTTTTGTTTTACTTGATTTACAGGTCTATGCGTTGATGTCTTTCTTGTCCTTAATTCTACCTAAGAGTTCGATCTATTTCAATTCGATAAGAGAAGTGTAAGCGCTTCTGAATGCTTCAGATTTAACTGCTACTACTTTATATTTTATCGCGGTTGTGAAATTAATCATTTGACACATAAGAAAGTACATGACATATATGATAAGTTGGGAGTGCTCAACCTGTTTAAAATTAATGTTTATTCAACTGTTTTCAGATATGAAGCATGGGTCATCTATAATTTCCTGTCACTATGCCTGGCTTGGGTAGGTGGTCCTGGAGCTGTCGTGCTAAGTCTTAGTGGTCGTGTTCTGAAGCCATCTTGGTGTCTGATGACATGTTGCTTTCCGCCCATTCCTCTTGATGGGTGAGCTCTCCAAACATTAGAGTGAATGCAATTTCCATTTTCTAGTGTAATTTATATGATTTTGTGCGCTGGGATGTCTATGATGCTTTTTCTTGAAGAAATTCTTTAATATTTTGTCTTTTTGGTTTTCCCCCAGATGTTTGAATCATTGACTATTGGATGTTATAAACGTGTTTTACTTGTTTACGTCGAAAATTTTGGATGCATTTTATAAAACATCATGCAATCTTGATTTGCCTGACTGACTGAGTTTGTGTTCAACAAAACGCAGTCGGTTCATAAGAAGGTGTAAACAGGGCTGTCTGCAGTTTGTGATTCTGAAGCCTATCTTAGTTGCTGTTACACTAATACTTTACGCTAAAGGGAAATATAAAGATGGAAATTTCAGTCCCAACCAAGCATATCTGTATCTCACAATTATTTACACAATTTCATACACAATGGCTCTGTACGCCTTGGCATTATTTTACTTTGCATGCAAGGATCTACTTCAACCCTTCAATCCAGTTCCAAAGTTCATAATCATCAAATCTGTTGTTTTCTTGACTTACTGGCAGGTAAAAATTTGTACGTGCTTTGCAATTATTAACTATGCCATTCTAATTGAATGTTGTATATGTGTAATGCTCCTAGTATGTGTAAACTTTCTGAAGGGTGAATACTTTATTTATGAATATATAGTCTCTCATATCAGAGGAAAATCCAATTTGGAGTATAATGGGTCGATATCAAAGACATTACTGGCAAAGAACTAAAAAGAGAATACCTATTTTTACTAGCCATATTGTGCGGTACAGGTGCAATCTTTTTGTATTCTGGCAATATAATGAAACTCTCATGAATCTGCATGAACATATCTGATGCATGGCTTCTTGATTTGAGTTTCTAAACTCTGCATCAACGTCATTTGCATAATCTCATAAATTTATTATTTTGCATTTTTGTCAATCACAAGTATGTCCATAAATTATTTTTCCTCCGCACTTTTGCATGTACTAATCTCAATTAACTGAAACCCTGGCAATTTGAAAACTTTTCTTCTTTTCTAGGGCCATTAATGCAATAGGCTTCTAGAGATTTTGCTAGGTGAACTGCTCTTCTGATATTAAATTAACATGCCTTTTCAAGTAATGTTTTTTATTTGTTAGACTGCTGAATCAGTATTGCAGATGTTGCCTCTGTGGTTCTCCCCACTAAGTGACATCATCGATATAACAATGTACTCTGTGATTTTATTTGTTAAATTGTCATGGACAAATCAGTGAAAACTGTTTTGGCACCATGTTACACTTAGATTTGTAGATAATAATCAAATAGGGGGCTAAACTGAATTATTACGCTTTTTCATGATTCTTCTTTCACAGGGAGTTCTGGTTTTTCTCGCGGCAAAATCTAAATTGATAAAGAATGCAGATGCGGCTGCAGATTTTCAAAATTTTATTATTTGTGTTGAAATGCTTGTAGCTGCTATTGGTCATCTATATGCATTTCCCTACAAAGAGTATGCCGGTGCAAATATTGGTGGGTCTTATGGTTTAACTGGAGGCATTGCACATGCACTGAAGTTAAATGATTTCTACCATGATACTGTTCATCAGGTTAGCATGTTTTTCTTTTGTTCATGGTTATCTAAAAAATATGTTCCTCCGGAGTCATTTGAAACAATGTGGCTTTATTGAAATTTTTTTTCAGTTTGCACCAACCTATCATGATTATGTGCTCTACAACCATAGTGAAGGCGATGAGGGAAAAAGAACATATCGTTCCCGGACCTTTGTGCCTACTGGTCAGGAGATGGATGCTGTGAGGAGAAACAAAAACATGTTTGGCAACAAGATGGATGAGATCCAGCTCTCGAGCCACTCTTCTTCTGGTACTAGCACTCCCAAAAATAATATTTCTGCCAGTGATAAAGCAAATTATGATGTGACAAAATCTTCCCTGCTTTTGGATGCTTCAAATTCTTTATCTGTGCCATATGACATGTCACTTATTGACATGGACTTGTCTACTAACCCCACAAAAGTAGCTGCTGTCAATTAAACTGAAAGGAGGTGACATTTGGAGAACTGCCGTAAATAGGTAAAGCAGACTTTACTTCATGACAAGGGTTGATACAAATGCGGGAAGTCTTTTCTGCTGGATGAAAACCTCACGGGCCTTATATTGCTGTTGATTTAATCAAATTGTGTTCCGGGTCTTTGTGACCCAACTCCTCTCTCTCATCTAGTTCAAGTGTTTGAATCACTGATGTTTGGCTTCCCTTTGAGTTCAGCAGTGACATGTCTATCCGGGATTATGTACATCTTCTAGCGTATGCTTTGTAGATAAAAGAATTTTTAGCTGTCATACAGAAACACTTAGAATTGGGCTTTCGACAACGTGTCCAGTGTCCCCTCTTGGCTAGATGTAAAGATTGTCAATTTGTTGCTTGTTGTTCATATACTAAGCTGCTAATTTTACGGTTCCCCAGTCGGTTGTGGCACAAAATTTCGCATTTTCGATGAAGTCATTCCTAGCAAGAACACAAATTTCAAGATACCATTATCTATCGGCTTCTTTAGGCTCAACTGTATTTGGATGAGCCGCCATCTTTATGTGGAGGGTTGCTTTTTGTCGTTGCTTTACATTTTCCTTTACGTTGTCATACAACTGAAAGCAGGATTTGTGGTTTGAAGTTGTTTTCTTTGTGATTCATGTCGTGATTTTGTTTTATTGGGTTACCAATTGCTAGGTGTATTAGCTTTGGATTGATACATAGATCCGTGCTAATCAACTTTCCCATGACTTGTTTTTGTTTCTGCCTTACTGTGTGGAATGCAATTGTGTAGTTGTGTTCACATATGTTCCCCGTTCAGTATTCCGTGGCAGTTTGGCTGTTAAATTGCGATATTTGTGCTTTGATTATTGTTTGTATATTTGGAACGTTGCAGTTTACTGTTCTCATATATCTTACCAGCTGTCACATTATGTTCAGTCTTGCCGTTTGAAGTTGCTGATAGATGATTTTTCTGATTGTAAACATAGAATAATAGTAGTATAGGTTGTTGGGTCAGTGATTGATCTTATTATTCAGTACTCAATGGCTTGTTGGCCATTATCTGGTTATAGTTGTATCTATTAGCTAAGGTCTTCTTTGATATAATTAAGTAATTTTCTGACAAGTTATTGAAAAAATAAGTTACTAAATAAGTGTGATTTTATGTTTGGTATAGAATTATAATTTTCTATAATAATTTTTATTATATACTCATAATACATTTGATAAAATAATGAAATGATAATTAAAAATATATATGATTTTAATAATATAAAAGTTAATATTGTAAAATTTTTATATATTTTTTTTATAAAAAATTAATATATTATTTAAAAAAGCTTATTAATTTTTTAAAGCAAATCCTTTTTATTTTTTATACTAAATGTGTATATTAATGTTTTAAAAAAACATTTTAAAAAATTAAAATAACTATTGTAATTTAAAATTAAATTATAGAATTGCATTTATCATAAAATTATATTTATAATAAATATATAATTTTATTGAATGTTTAAATTAAATGAGATGAGATTAATAAAAAAAGGGATAAAAATAGTATTTGGAGCCTTGGATTGTGGAGGCTGTGGCTCTTTGGGAGGCACTGCGTTGGTGTGAAACTGCAAAACAGGAGGTCATTATTGAGACGGGTTCATTGGTAGTGGTCACGCCAATTCAAGAAAAGGGCGAGGATGCATCTATCTTTGGTTCTATTATCTTTGATTTTCTTCATATAATCTCATTATTCTCTGATATTTCAGTACACTCTGTAAAGAGATGAGCAAATTTGTCGGCTAAGGTCAACAAATTTGTCGGCTCATACACTGACTAGAGCCTCAGATTCTACATTTGATTCTTCTGAATGGAGTGTTAATCCTCCAAATTTCCTTGTTTCTGTACTCGGGCTTGAAAGCTTTTGCCAAATGAATGAAGTATGTTTGATTTCAAAAAAAAAAGTTGTTTTCCACGCTTAGTTGCTTGGAAAATCGAGTGAACAGTGTTCGCCAAATGTCTACTGCACATAAAAATCTTATGAACAAATTACGCAATGGCAGTGGTGTTCAATAGAGGCGATTCTGGATCAAATACACAGCAGCAACACCAACGAGTGAGTAGCAATTGTTTCTACTGAACTGAACTTGAATCAGCAACAGAATATGATCGATCATATCCATTGGTGCAGACCTGTTTTTGGGGCAATACACTGTAATTGTACGTTCTTCGTGCACATTCAATGTAATTGTACGTTTGTGATGGGTTTTGATTTCCTTTTTAATGAAGCTATATCTAGTGGTGTCTGACATTTCTTGCTCTTTCAAATAAATTTTGGTAGAGGCAAGATTGTGACGCCACCCAAGCCGACCTGTCCACGACATAATGGACCAACCTAACCATTCCATTATCTATTCCTTTCTTTC
>CANYCX011358209.1:0-10381 GCA_948193385.1 Breynia disticha f. nivosa | reverse complement strand
GATAACTAAAATAAGTTGAATGAATTGTATGGATTGCTTGGAATTTTGTGAGTCTATGGTTGATATGTGTTAACTTGTTTTGAATGTTAATTGATGATGGAAAGGTACTATAGAAATGTTTATTTGATGAATTTGAATGTGTTAGTGAGTTTGCTTAAAAGTAAGTGTTATAATGTGATGTGATGAGCCATTATAGCTTGATTGTTGTGAGTTGTGCTTTATATACGTTGAATGCAAATATGATGAATTAAACAGGAAATGTGAATTTACTACATGTAAGTAACTTATACGGTGTTTCAAGTGATGAATTGTTATGGCCTTAAGGCATGCTTATGATATTTGTGATGAAAAGAATTATGGTTGATTTATATTGATGTTGGAATAAGTGAATTGCAAAAATGTAATCATGTTGGTTATGATTATCTGTGAATCCTTGTATGGAAATATGTTGTATGATCATAAGCATGAAGCTTATAATGAATTATGTTTGAATATACATGTGCACGTTGCGAATGTTCCTTATTGGTTATGGTTATGAACTCATATGAGTTACAAATGTTGTATGTTTGGTTTATGTGACGAGTTGGCCGCTATGAGTATGTTGGCAGATGTTGTGAAAATGGATGATTATTGTGGAACATTCATGTGCATGTGCTATTGTGAAAATTGAGATGAAATTTGGAAATGCATGGAGTTGCATTCACACATATCTTTGTTGTATTTTCATGAGCACGATTGTATGTTCATGCTTTGAGATGAAAAAGGGGCTTATGGCCCACTTGTGTAAAAAAGAGTGGACTCTCTCTTGACAATGAAAGAAAAGGGTTTGTGCCCAAATTAGTAGAGATTGAGTGGAGTCTCTCTCTTGCAAAGTGAAAGTCTCTAGAGCATTGCATTTGCGTGTTAGCATTTGCATATTCATGAATGCATTCATTCATTGCATCATGACATGATTTCGGTGGTTACTTTGAGTTGTTGATTATGGTTGTGATGTGGGCATGACTTGTAAATGATAAACATGTGCTTTTGTATGATTATACGGAATGTGTATAACTTTTTTATGGTTTATGTGGAGTTGTGATATGTTGGTGATTTGATGTTAATAATGAGGAATGTGATATGTGTGCATGAATGGAATGAGGTATGTATGTGCGTTTGTTGATGTGCTTTCTGTGTCAGTAGAGACAGTGGTATGTTAGTGGCTTGGGAATGAAGGTAATATGTGTTCATATTCTTGGATGAATATAAGTATATGATGACTTGATATATGTGTTGGTTGAGAGTTGATAAAATTGTGAATGGTATGATATGCAATAGGGGTTATACTTTGTGGATTGTTTCTGGAATTTGATTTGAGGGTAATTGGAAATGGAATGAATGTATGATGAAAATGTGCATCATTATGTTATTTTTTGAGTGTTTGACTCAAGGATGTTGTGTGTGGATATAAGAGGTATGAAATGGGTGAATAAGATGTTAAGATGTTTGGTTTGGCTTGCTTGAATGGTGTAAGAAATCCATAAGTCTCGGATTTAGTTAAAATGTGGGCCGAAGGCTTCTGGTATGCCTTAACATACGTTAAGTCAATCATTAACGTACATTAAGGTGAATAACGTACGTTACCAATCTGGTAACATACGTTATTCTTGGTCTAGAAAGTGAATAACTTCCAAATGAATAACGTACGTTAGGGACAGGGTAAACATAGTTAATTGTGCCCAGAAACCTAGTTTTTTCCCGAATAACGTACTAATGAATATCTTTATTAAGTGATTTGAAAACTACACTTCTACTATCGTCTCTCTCTGATACTTAACTATTTTAAAAAAAATTGTTGCCAAAATCACTGTTTATTCAAAAAAGAGTTTTATGAATTTGGGGTTCATAGTAATTCAAATTGATATTTTACATTAATTCTTAATGTGAAACAACATCCAAAAATAAATTAAATTTTTCAAAAATTGAAAACGCATCACTAAATAAAGAAAATCCTTAACTGAAACACTAAAAACATAAAGCAATGATCATAAGCATAAAAACCCAATTCAATAACACTCAAAATCATAAAACAAATTCAGAATGAACAATAAACATTATAGAAATCATAATTGGAAGCGTCGAAAATGTAAAGAACTCGAATCTTAAGCAATCCTAAACCAAAACCAGTGTAAAACCTACAAGAAAATGTAAACAGGAATAAAAAGTCATCAAGAACAAAATTGAAGTGCAAAAAATGTAAAGAAATTCATATTGACATGAAAGTAACGGTACAAAAATGGAAATCTACACTAAGAAAACATGAAATCATTGAAGGAAACTCCTAATATCTATTCTGAAACCTAATGAATAACTCTAAAGCCTAATTGATTTCTCTAAAACCTAATTCCTAATGCATCAAACCCTTCAAAGACTAACCTAAAGTGGAACACTCTATCCAATTGCTTGATATAGGCATGATAAATTTCACACGAGTTATGCTCTATGTTTTAATTAAATGGCACGATATAGGCACATCTAGAACATACCTCGTGCTAAAAATAAATCAACATAGTCCTATTTTGATGAATATGTGTATTTTGATGAATATGTGCATGTGTTATGCCAAACACTTAACATAATGGGCATGCTCTCACGGATAGGCCATGCATGGATATCTGGGCATAACATGCGAACAACCCAACCCGTGTTTGGTCAATACACTGGGCGTGTTGTATTGTTCATGCCAGTTTCACTCCTGATTCACTATAAACCTGTCCACATATTTGCCTCACATAATAATCAATATAGATTATTCTCTCCCAATTTGCTGCAAACCTATCCACATATCTGCCTCACATAATAATCAATAAAGATTATCGAATCAAAAATCAAAATCATACAAAAAATTCAATAATCTATAAAGATAAAAACTATTCCGCATGAAATCATCACATTTTAAATGCGATACTTAGGTGAAATTTAGCTAATATGTGCGCATAATATACAATTTATGGTACGAAAATATACTCATATCACGCGAGGTTCAAACTCCCCCATACTTGTATCTTTGCTCGTTCTAAGCAAAGTTGGGATCGAGATCAAGCTACCAACAATCTAACAACCAAAACATATAGAATCAATCTCAATCAAATCAAATCATCACATAATCAGGATACTTTATTTGCAAAACAAATATTCTAAGTACCAATTGAAAATTCCAAACAAATGACTATAAGAGTAGATATTTAAGACTAATCTAATAGCATCTCTAGACAAAATAGTAATCGACAAAAGACCTCTTTTATTTCTTTAAACAATTAACCTTAACCTCTTATTTGTTTTATTTTTCTCTTTTTCTTTTTCTTTCTATTTCTTTTTATTTTCCAAGTACTTCTTTACCTAAGAGCCTTACCTAGTAGAAATGCAATGCTTGCATTAGGAAAATGTTTCTGACCATTCGTGAAAGTCTCATAATTGTAAAAGTCAGTGCATGCTTGTATTCATAGAATCTAGGAGCATTTCCTTAGAATAATTGCAAAATTAGGTGTAGGTTATATATTTAAACTGAATAAAAGAGACAATTTGACTAAAACCTAAGTATGTTATGCCACCCGACTAGATCTAGTCTATTATTCCTACTCAATTCAAAATTATTAAGTGAAATATAAAAATTGGTAAAAAGAGATTTAGGTAAACAAATAAAACAATCCAGATTGCAATAATAATCTTCCTATTCTGATCAATCAACTATGGTTTAATTTTTGAATTAAATTTTTGATCCCACTCTCACACTTATCTCAAACATTGTTCCTAATGTTTGATATAAGATTAAAAGAAGTAAAACATATGTAATAAGTGCGCGCAGATAAAAAGAAGTGAGAAGATATAATAAATAGACTGATATAATAAATAGACAGATAAGGCATTTCTTTTGTGTTTTAGGTGGAAACTGTGAGAAAGAAGGGTTTCTAAAAGTGTTTATTTATACTACAGCGCTCGACATGAGTTGTGCCAAATTAGTGTTAGCTCAGCACGAGCTCGTGCTTTGCAGCACGGTGGTCATGCTGGATTTTGGAATGAGTTTTAGAATGATAGCATGAGGTCATGCTGAGATAGCACAACCTATTCCTTTTGGGCTGGAAAACATATATAAGCCCGACCCGTGTCAAGTATGAGCATGGTGCGTGCTTTTGGGAATGGGAACAAGAGGGATGTTCTCTTAACATAGGGGTCGTGTTGGACCACTGCAATGCTAAATTCAACTTTTAACTCCTCAATTCAATACCCAACATCCAGCACACTGTCATAAACCATTATGAAAATATTACAAACTCAACATATCCTCCCAAAAATAAGATTAATATAGGTTGTATTTATAATAGAAACAACTAACCTAAATTGAAGAAAGAAAAGAAAATCATGAAAAAAGAAAACCATTCACTTATTCGCAAAAGGTGCTTCATTCTTGGCCAGAAGCTTGACAATTGACAAAACTCGTAGTCAAACAGAAGGTCTATCATCCTCTTGTTCTACCGAGATGGTTTTGCAAGATTTCAAATAGTTGATCCCTATCCTCGCTCACTAATCTAATCTCTCCATGTGAAGTGTTCGACAAGGATATGGATGACTCTAGAGGGAAAATGGCGAAGCCATCTTGGTCGTCTATATCAAACTACAGCTTAAATCTATCCATACTCGCTCCTCGACCCAGAACAGAGACATTGGCTAGAAAAGCCAACTATCCAAATTGATCATCAACATCCACATCTCTCTCTTATTGTAACGGGAATACATCTGAAGGAGGCTCCTCATAGCTACTTAATACCCAACGTCTGTGACAAAGAATAACTAGCTGTACAAAACTCAGATGCCCTCACAGATGATCTTGAATGAGGTAAGGTGTAGGTAATTACCTTACCATCGATTCCTAGAATGAGTTGTCCATTTTTAGCATAAAGAAAATCTTGTGATGTCACTAGAAAAAGTCTCCCTAAAATTGATGATTGCTCCACACTCTAAGATTCCATTCCTATAAAATCAACCCAAAAAACTAGGTTATCTATGCAAACAAACACATCCCTTATAATCCCTCTAGCCAAAATAATAGATTTATCTTCCAGCTGAAGAGGAGTAGTAAATTCCTAAAGGCTGACTCTTTGTAGCTAGTGAAAGACTGTATATGACATAATATTCACACTAGACCCACAATCTATTAATGACTTTCCAAAAACATCTCATTGAGATAGTTGGGGATAAAAAAACTCTTTGGGTCCGATAACATTTTTGGGATCAGAGGAGTGTCAATGAAATTCCTCAAAACTTGGGTCATGTTGCTCTCACTCTCATCCTCAAGAACCTACTGAGATGCGAGTACTACAACATTCCCTCTAGTAAGGTATCTATTCTCAATAACTTGCTTCTCTACCCCAATCACAGACATGTATGGGGCAAGTATCTCATTGTACGATAAACTAACAACATTCACTTGTTCTTTAGGGTTCATTTCAATGCTACTAGGTAGCAAACCCTGTGGCCTTACACCAAACTACTTTGCCATTTGACTCATCTGGAACTCGAGGTTTCTAAGTGTGGCATGTAAATCTTGGTTTTGATGGTTTAATTCCTCTTCCTTTTCTCGGCTCATCAACCCCTTATCCTCTCTGCCATTTTCTTGAACTGTTACCACCAGAATCGGAAGAAGAGAAGTAACTAGAGTTGGGAAATTATTTGTTTCTCGTATGTGGTGGATAATAAAGGGGTTTTGTGAGAAGAAGGATTTGGTCTAGAAGCGTTATGGAAAGATAGAGGTGTATACTGATGGGACCAGTGTGGCAGATAGAAAGGATGGTAGGATGACTGATATGAAGGTTGAGAATGCGAATAGGATGACGGATGGGAATATGATAGCTAGTAAGAATGAGACAACTGAAAGTGTCTAGGTGGTTTCAACTAATATAGTGGCCTCTGATAGACGTACTCCACCTTCTCCATGGGTGTATTTGAGGAATACGTGTACGGGAGGAATACTGATGGAACTAGTTTTATTTTCATTTTCTTGTCTTATTGTGAAAAAAAATTCAGATGAAAAAAGAAATGAAAAAAGTAAAACAACAAACAAATGATTTAAACAAAATATGATGAATACAAACACAATATGACAAACAATAAAATTAAAAAAGCAACAAACACAAGACTAGACTGAATAAGCATGTCCTAAAAGAGAAAAAAAAATAAAACCCTAGGTAAAATAAAGAATGAAATAAATATAATAAAAAATGAAAAACTTAAAAAAAACAAAAAGAAAGAAGAACGTACCCGTATAGTGAGATGAGGAGATTTTTGAGAAGACAAAGATTTCTTCTGCTTGGACTTTGAGGAAAAGTGTCGACCGTCATTGCAAAAGTTAGAAGAAAAGAGTAAAAAAAAGAATAAGAAGATGAAAGCAAGGAAAACTAAAAAAGTAAAGAAATAATAGAGAAGGAAGACACACGATAATCAAAACAAAGAGAATAACAGAAGCTGTGAGAAAAAGAAAAAAGATTGATGAAGGAGTACGTAGGATACTGAGAATATCAAGGAAAGTCACATTGGAATGATTTTGAAAGAGACGTGGAAGTAACTGTAAGAAAAGGAGGGAAAGCCAAAAATTAGTGAAATGGATTTCTGAAAGGTGTTTGGCCCAATATAAATAAGATAGTATTTGTGATAAAAACATTTGTAGAATCTGTTAAAGATAGAAATATTCTTTTGGTGATAAAATTAAGAGATAATTGAGGAAAACAAGTAAATAGCAAAAATTTCTCTACGAAAATTTTGAACGTTTAAGTGAATATTTTTTTGGGCTTATGAAGACAAATGAGCGCATGACTTATTGTTGATCGTGCATGCACTCGTTCAATAAGAATGCTAATATGACCATTTTTTTATGGTTACGTAGTGAATATAGCTTACGCTCTGTATGGTTTTGATTTTTGTGAAAATTTTGTCTAATTTTATTTTTTTTAATATTTTTATTTTTTATAGATATATAATATTTTTTTGCTACAAGATACTTTCTGAATTTATTTTATAAGTTTTATTAGCATTTACCAAATAATGTATCACCATTTCTTATATCATTAATCATTCTTATTCTCCAATTACAAGTTTATTTAATATTTCTTTAGTTGTTAAGGCATATTAAATAGTATTATTGGCAACAAAATTAATATACTTGCATTTTTGTAAGAATATTTAGAAAAATATATAAAAATATAATTCACTATTGTTTTTTCTTTGTTATCACAAATAAGAATAAGTAAAAGTATTGTTTTATTCTTGTAGCAAGTGACAACATAACCAAATAGATAATTATATAAAACACTCACAATTGAACTTTTTTTTGTAAAAATGTCCACCATTGGTCCATTATGTTTGCGTATTTTCATATGCCAGAATGATATGTTTTTTTCTTGTAGATATG
Organism: Breynia disticha f. nivosa; assembly: GCA_948193385.1. NCBI lineage: Eukaryota > Viridiplantae > Streptophyta > Magnoliopsida > Malpighiales > Phyllanthaceae > Breynia > Breynia disticha. The sequence continues at coordinate 2,940 of CANYCX011358209.1, read as the reverse complement.
TCTGATGTAAGTTTAAATGTGCAAAAATATTCACCCTATTATTTTTTGCGCATTCATTCGCCAATTTAATGCTACTATATGTATGTTAATTAATTGTATTTTTCTTTCTTTGTCACATAATTATTTTCTCTCTCTTTTTTTAATATAGTTACTAATTATGAGTTTATTTTCTCCATTTTTTTTACTTTCAAATTGTTTTTCTCTTCTTTATTTTTTTTTCATTCTCATAAATATGAGGACTAACCAAAAATTTACCAAACCACCCGAATTGACCATCAACTGATAAAATCAAACCAAAATATTGTTTAATCACCAGAAATGGATAAGTTGGTTGTTAGATTTAGAGCAAATCACCATGAGTGGTTTGGTTTGGTTGATTGTTTTTATTTTCTAAAATCCACTTCCAACCAAACTGATCCACCATCCACCTATCTTTAAAAATGTAAGTATAAATTCCTTCAAATCAAATTTTTATAATTTTTTAACTATTCAAATTCTAGCTAATAAATTTAAGTATATGATTATTTAGATCCTAAAGAAAATGAATGAATGAAAGTAAAGATCCATCAATGTAATTTTATTTGAAGACTTCAATTGAGTCATATTTGAAATGAAAATATTTTTTTCCTTGTTTTTTGTTATGTTATTTTGAAGTAAATTTTAATTTGATATAATTTAAATGAGGAATATTTATTTTAACTTGTACCTTTTAACTTACTAATTTTTTTAATTGCTTAATGTTAAATAATTTTTTAATTTTTGGATAACCGACCAAACTGAACTATCATTTGATGGTTAAGTTTGGGTGGATACACTAATATAGTGGATACGTTGGTGGTTGATAATTTACCCAACCACCAAAGGTGGATAGGTTAGGTGATTTTGACAAATAACTAACCAAACCTATATAGGGTTAGTCCTACTTCTGACCAAGAGAACAATTAGATAATATTCAAATATATTCATGTGTATTTTAAATATTTTTATAAAACTTGCCTCCCTAAATTAATAGTATTAGTGTAAGCCCTAGCCCAATACATTGTTTGTAACTTTTATTATTCAGTAATAAAATTATGAGGCATTATTTTATCACATCATGTATTGATCTGTGGTATGTGTTTAATAAAATATCTAAGAATGTTGATTAATCAGTTGAGGTATCAAGGTTGAGGACTTTGATAGTAGAACTTGAAAGTTATGAGATTAACATTCTAAATATCCCTAGTAGTTTGTTTTTATAGGAATAGAAATGAATTAAGACTAGTATGTACTTTGTAGGTGATCATGTTATACGGGTCATGGATATTTGGGATATCTAGCAAAGTGCATAGGTACAATGTAGGACATTATATTTGGAGAGCGATCACCATTTGCAATATCAAATATTATCCTTAGACTAAAAATCACTATGACTCTTATTATGATTTTTAGTGTATTTTAACATACGCCTAACGTGACTATCAAAGGTTGACAAGTATGGGTATGATTGGGTATGCTAAGAATCATAAGTAAGAACATCAGTGAAGTGAAAAGATTGACCCTCTCATGAAAATGAGAGCAGATATCAGTGGCTGCTTGATAGACAAGACTGGGAAAAATGTGGCAGCACCCGAATGAAATGATAAGGTTATTTTTTCGAACTTATTAATTTTTTCATAGAGATCAAGAAAAGTGATTTAGTGCTAAGTAAGGGTGTTTGGGACATGCCTTATGCTAATCATAATATCGAAGTTCAAGGGATGAATTTGAATTGTAGTAGGGTTGTTGACACCGCTCGTTAGCAATTTAATTTAGGATGATAATTGTGTCTTACTAAAGAACGCCTATGATTTGAGTTATTAAACTCATTACCTTTATTGAATAGTCCTACAAATTGCACATGGGTGACGAAAAGCCAAAAGGGGTATTTTTGGTTTTTGACCATAGGTCAAAATCCAGCTGTTGGATTGGATCGGGCATTTGGGTCAATTTCTGTAATTGGGCCCAATATGGATGAGAAATATTACTTATCATTTCTTACATGATTTTTAAGACAAAGATTATTTATAAAATATGATGTCTTAAAGTGAAAATATGTAAGTGGATAAAAAGAAGAAAATTTAGGAAGCTTGCCTTAAGTTAAGACAAGATTAATGTGGGATAAATTAAAAGAAAAATTCTTGTTAATTATCCATATAGAGTCATGACAATGAGGGATTGTTTTTCAATGAATTTTATTTTAATTAAACACTTAACAAAGTCCTAATGGCATTAGGATGGTTGAGTGGTTTCATGTGTTAAAACTCTTCTTTATAAAAACAACTAAAACCCTAGTTTTCAGCACATGTCTCAAACACCATTCCAGCCGTGAGCTTCCATTAAAATCAAGGGACTGATTTTAGGGTTTTCTCCAAGAGTGAGGAGAGATTTAGAGGCTGATCATACCACTTGATTCTGTTAGTGCTCTTCCTTTTGCAAGAAACTCATCCGAATTTGACAAACAAAGGTGATTCAATTTTACTCTTGTGCTAGTGCTCAATTCCGCTAATCTGTGTGTTATTTTTGTGGAGGAATCACGTGTGGTGTGACGCCAAAATTTGAAAAGTTCATTTTTAAAATCAGACGAAAAACGCACTATATTTTTTTTTCTTTTTGAAACATGAATTGTATACCGTAAATCAGAGTATTTAATAAACAATGAATTTCGTAAAATGCGGAAGCTAGGAAAATTTTTAGAATGGTAAATAATGAAAACCATTTATAACTCTAATAATGCAGAAGCTAGGAAAACTCATTTAATATGACAACACATAAATCTCATCTATACTAACGTATGTATAGATACAAAACATGCACAAGCATTCACCATAATTAAACCACTGGGAGCCCGACCTTCTGTATCGCACCGCTAGCCTCGCCGATAATGTCGTCCCGTCCCTGATACCTGATACTCTGCACATA
>CANYCX011357627.1:0-10337 GCA_948193385.1 Breynia disticha f. nivosa | reverse complement strand
GAACACGACATCGTGTTCCATAAGCACGCCCGTGTTGGCCAAAGATTCCCCTGGACTTCATCTTAACAACACTCGGTTTAGCACTTACTGAGTATTTTCATATACTCACCCTTGTATGTCATTTTAGTATTGTGCAGGTTTAGGAGGATTTCCACGAGCGAAGTAGGAGGAACATTTTTAAAAGAAATGGCTGTAAATTGTATAAGTTTGTAGAAGGAGTTTTATATATTGCCCTGTATGTAAGTGTCCACAAGTTTGTTAGTGAGCATTATGAAAACGGTTAAAAAATATGCATGGGTGGTTTCAAATCATTCAAATAAAAAATGGTTGCCAAAATCACTATTTATTTGAAAAAGAGTTTTTACAAATTTGTGGTTCACATTTAGTGGTATCAGAGTGGGGATTAGATTCCCTTAGGATAGGTGCATTATTTTAGGTCATATGCATGCTTTTGACTTATAAAACAATGCATTGAATTTTGGAAACAAAGAGTGGTTTTAGAAAAATCATCATGCTCTAACCTCGTAGAATCCTCATGATCAGTTGTTTCAAGATATGAGTACTTATGTGTAATCTAATAGTCTAATTATTGAAGGATGTTTGAGAACGATGCCTATATTTTAAGTGAATGAATATGCTTTGTGTATGTAATTTGAAAATTCATATGAAAGTTCTAAGGTTAAAATATGAAGTGATTAACCGGATAGGAGAAAGAGTTGGGTATAATGAGTGAAAGTAACAAAAGTTTGTTAACTAAGTTGTTTGGTCATGAATAAGAAGTGCAATAGGTGAAGTGAAATGAATTGTAAGTTAAAAAAACAAAAAACTTAATGAGTAAGTGTAATTTATTTGGTACTGAATGTAGGTGCCTAACTTATGATTGAGTTAAATTGAATACTTGTATGAAAAATACACAATTGAAATGTTAATCATTTGATAAGTAAATGTGTGTATATGAAAGGGTTGAATCAATGAAATTGTGTGATTATGTGAGATGTTGTTTGCAATATATGGCAAAATGGGGATGTGGATGGTTGAGAGTTTTGATTAAACCTTGGTTTTAAGGGATAAACCGAGCTTAATATGAATTAGTCACCATATGAACTTTGATTTATGAATACATTATGTGATGAAATGTGTGTGTTTGGTACCACTTGGTCAATTGTGTGGAGGTATGTGAAGATAGAAATCCCCACATTGTACTATATAATATATGATGATGTGTTAAGAGTAGAAATATAACTGGCAATGATGTGACAACATGATTAAGCTTTTGCTTTTATGGATTGAGTTTTGATGATGATTTATACCATGTTCTCACGAATTATGATTTGCAAACGAGTTACAAATGTTGCATAATGAGTTATGTGAGAATGCATATTATGATGACAATGATTGAACTATATGATGAAGGCATAAAACATGCTTGAGTGATCTTTGCTATTATTGTGGAATAATTGTTTACAATGCATGAAGCATGCATTATGAAATGATTATGCTTGCATTCATGACATGATGGCATTTGCATAAGCATGGTGGATGTTCATGCTTTATGAAAAGAAAATGGGAGTGGGTGCTCAAATGGAAAGAGATCCCTCAATACTGGGAGCATGTGCTTAAATAGGGAGAGATCCCTTGATATTTTAGGAGTGTGTGCTCAATAGGGGAAGCCTAAAAAGTCTGAAAAAAAGGAGCGGGTGCTCACCGTCTCAAATAAGGAGCATGTTCTCAATAGGGGAAAGCCTAAGAAAGTCTGATGAAAAATAGAGAGGGTGCTCACCGTCGGTAAATAAGGAGTGTGTGCTCAATAGGGGAGACCCTGAGAAAAATTTGATAAAAAATGGACTGGGCTCTCACCATCTATAATTAAGAGCGGGTGCTCACGAAGGAGAGATCCTTTAAATTTTAAAATGATAATGAGGAAAACTACAGGCATCATATGTGTGGCAATGCATTATCCTTGTAATTAATTCATTATGCATAGATAATATCATTTGAATGAAAAGGAAATGCTATGTGAAATTATTGGTCTGTTATGGAATGACCTTTGTATTTGAGCGATGTGTGATATAGAGTTTTTATGTGTGGAACATAGTATGATGCGTGCATGTACAATAGTTATGGGATTGCGATTGAGTTGTGTGGATGGTTGTTGGTATGCCTTATGTGAATGTCTTTCCATGGTGTAAATTGAACAATGGTTGTAAAATGTGCATGTGGTGAGCGAGAATAAGGCTTTAACCTTTTTCTTTTCTGTATTGAGTTTAACGTTTGTTATGCATAAAAAAGAGTGTTAAATGATGATAAAAAATAATGATGTTAATATGTCTTATGTGATTATAAACATGTATTTAAAAGTTAATATGAATGAGGCGTATAAGGATGAATGTGTGTAATCCACTATAAGATGGTAGTTAGGCACTTGTGGTGTGGAGAAAAGGCATTAGCCTTTCATTTATTATTATTGATCTTGCATGACACGATATGAAAATTATGGCTAATGACAATGATAAAGAATATGACTGAGTGAACTCCCAAATTAAGGGTGAATGTTAAATTGTTTATCAAATTACCAAACAAAAATTTTGCAGATAAAACTTGATTGTTCTCGGTTGGAAATGATGATGTGAAGTTTGAATTGTGTTTAAAGTGAGTATTGAAATGTTTGAGGGCATGTCATATGACTAGTGGGAATGTTTTGAATGGGTGTGTATTGTTGCGTGCTAAATTTGTGTGAAGTAGGTTATGAACTATAGAACCAGTAGCCTAGAATGGACAAGGAAACAGACCGAGCAAGCCGTTTACCATACCGTTCCATTTGCAGGGAAAAATAGAAGGTCCAAATGCCTGGCGAATGGTGTAGTCAAACTGTTTGCCTAATCGTTCCCTTCCTCTGAATTGTGACAGAAGGCTAGAACAGGATGGAAAATGGGATGTGTAGGCCATTCCCCATATTGTTCTTGTATAAAAAGAACTATAAGCTATGAATTTGTAAAAGAGAGGCTGAGATAAGTATGAATGATGAGAGTGGGAGTTAACTTGAATTAGGAATGATGATTCCTTACCATGAATAATGTGCTAATAAAGAAGTGAGCAAAATTGTAAGTGGCAAAAGAAATTGCCTGAATAAAACTTAAGCTTTTTTAAAAGCATCCAAAAATGAATAAGAATATAAACATTATTCTGGAATTCAAAGAAAAGATTTATAGTTGATGCATGGGTGATTTCCTCGCAAGGCGCTATGAAAGAAATTGATGGTTAGGGGAATGATGAAACCATAAGAGAGTGAAAAGTGTAAAACAAAATGAAATTCATGGAGATAGTATATGAAGATGTAAGACAATTAAAAAGAGAGAATGTGCAATAATGGAAAATAGTAGTATTTGAGGATTTTAACTATAGAGTATAACCAGTGAGGTTGTCTATGGTTCAGTTCTTCTCTTAAAGGTAGTTGACCGGCTCTAGCAAGCGCACTAGATCAGTGTAGTTTTACCACGCAAATGTGCCTCCCGGGATCAAATCTCTCAAGGAAAGTCGTATTCAAATTGAATTGGTGCTAACGAGAAAATAAAGGAAAGTAGTAAACATGAATTGGATTTTAGGATTTTTTATTTAACAAGGAAATGTAAAGACAAACACTAAAACAAAGACTCAACAATGCCCTAAAAATGTGAGTTTTCCTAGATTTCAATAGAGAATACACTTTGTTACTTTATTACTTGAGGTTAATGACGGTGTTCTCGTGCTATCGTCAATTAAGAGTCTCTTTGAAGATGCTCAAAATTGCGTCCATAAGTCTAGCAAGTGTTCTACTTTCGTGATACACTAAAGTAGACAACGTAATAGTCACTTAGGCATTTCATCGAAACCATCAAGGTCATTTGGTATATTTCTATCCAAACAAGCCCTAACTCTATTTGATTAGCCTTCCTAAACCTAGGCTTTCGTAACTCCGGAATTGGATTACTAGCAACGAATAATTAACAAGCAAATGCAATTAATTATTCCTAAAGTAAAATCGATTAATTGATATCTATCAATATCTAATCCTAGATTGTCACTACTAGCTTTCAGAATATGAGTCACGTTCGTGACTCTTTTGAGTCACGTTTGTGACTCATGTTCTGCCCAAAATTTGCAAGCAAAAAATAAGTCATGTTTGAGTCTGTTTGTGCTATTTGTGTCCTGAATTTGTGATCATGGTGAGTCACATTCGTGACTCACCTTCTGGACACATATTTGCTTCATGCAATGAGAGTCAAGTTCGTGGTAAATCGAATCGTGTTCGTGACTCATTTTCTGCCCAAAATTGCAAGCCAAGTAAACGAGTCTGTTTGAGTCTATTTGAGTCCTGCATTCGTGATTCAAGTGATTCACGAATGTGACTCACTTTTTGACCATCAATTTTAGCCTTGTTTTGACAGTCACAAATTCCATTAATCATCCTTCAAACGTGGTGCTTTCAAGCCACGAACGTGACTACATAACAGCCCTAAAAGTTCATCTCTTTAGAGCTCAAAACACCTATCATTTCCACCACACTTCTTGGCATGCCTTGACATGATCAAATTGTCTCATTTGGCCAATGAATTAAGCTTTGATTCAAGCTCGTGACTTCTATGTTTAAGCCTCCAAAATAGCCCCGCTCGATGTGCCATGATTTTCCATCAAAACATAGTAAATCTTTATGTTCTTCGAATAAACCTAGATAAAACCAAAATGTAGATAAGCTTGAAAAAACACATGGTTTATATAATAAACATCATGAAAATCAACTAGAATCAAGTGGAATATATGTGCATTATTGGCCCTATCACTAGCCAAAGAGTGCCACGATCAAGCCAAACCAACCTCTAAAATGTGATGCATTTTAATAAAGTTCGTGATCACCCTCCTGCCCAATTTTAAGCTGCCAAAGTAAGAGTCATGAGTGACATTTCTAGCCTCAAAATTTGGTGACATGATAGTCACGAACGTGACTCGAATTCTGTCAAAAAATTTATTGATTTGTAATCATGTTTGCTCTTTCTTTCAAGTCCATTCGTGGTTCCACTTTGTCACGAATGTGACCATTGTTCTGGCCATCATTTTCTCTTTTTCCTGAGGTCTTTTTTTACCTTTTTCAATCCAATTTATGGCGCCAAGTCTCTCTCACTTTCAATATGATTTTAGCTCGCAAACTTATCCATCGTAAGCACCAATTCATCCTCAAGTGCATCTTTATTGTGTTGCTTGCGATGCCATGATTTTGATGCCTATTATGTCTAATATCTTAAGCCCTAAACCAAGCTCAAAGCTCTTGAATTCATGATCCAAAATTTTCTCATTTAATACTCATTTTCATCTAAATTCTAGCGCAATTCTCGCATACTTGAGCGAACCTAAGATAAAACCACATTTGATCAAAAGCCTTGCTAATCACTACTTTTATTTATCAAAATATAAAGGAAATCATCATAAAGTATGTGGAATGAGTGTGTATAAATGGTCCTATCGATTAGCCCAAATGAAATGAAATGAAATGAAATGAGAGAGAGATCTCGCAAGTGTAAAGAGAGGGTAGAAGCTCTCTAGTTTGTGGATTATTGTGAGACCTCGGGGCATATTGGGTGAAAATGCACTACCATATCATTTGCATTCATCTTGCATACATAATGTTGATTTCATGGAAATGAAAGTGTGTGGATTATGAATTATGATATGGTATGGTGCGTGTTTTTTTGGCGTGTGCTCTTGTACGATTTATATGAAATGAATATGATTTTAAATGGTTACAACTTATTTGTGCTATGGTCTGTTGATCAATTGAGATTGTAATGTATGTTATGTTGTGTTATGGGGTAACTTGATGATAAGATTGAGGAATATGACTTGTTGTTACCATGGATATGAATCGTATTTGTGTGTGTTGAATTGATTACATGTGAGTGTGGAATTAGGATGAATGTATGTATGAAGACTTGATATGTATAAGTGTAGGTGTTGTTGTGTGGAATATGAAATTGTGGTGTGAATATGATAATGATTGGAATACATTATGTGTTGGATTAAGGTTGTATGATGTGATGAATTATGTGTTAATATGGATAAATCATGAATGTGGGCTCATTATGAAAATGATTTAGTGTGTGCCCGAGTTATAAATGTGATGTTATACGATGTTTGTTGTGTGGAACTTGTAATTAGTAAACTTGATGTTCGTTAAAAAGTCCAAAGTGAGGAGTGTATTAAGATTTAAGGTTGTGGATGCTTGTAGCTTGCTTGTGAAATGTTAATTATGTATTGGATTTGTTTTGAGGAAATTTCTAATTGTTAAGTAGCTATATTTTAGGGCACAATAGGGGCAAACGGGTTAGGGAATGACCTATCCAAACCGTTCTCCCAGCCATTCTATTGATGAGGCAAAACAGAGGGGGAGAATGGCCAGAAGAATGGCCTACAGTGGTCGTTCCTATGGTCATTCCCTTGTTACCGGCGACCTAAAATTGTGATTGTTTAAGGGGAAAATGAGTTTAGTAATTGACATAGTATGTAGTAGTCTAGTAATAACCAAGATTGATGGCCCTACTTAAGAAATAGTGTGAAGATCCAAATAAGTATAGTATGAGAGTTTTGAAATAAATATATATAGACACTGTATAAAGAGTAATGAAGTACACCGAACATGCATAGATGTAAAGATATCTTGTTTGGTTCTGTTTTGGAAATATGGAACTGTATGTAACATGGCAACAGCGAGCCATTAGGTAATTAATGTGATGCTCAAAATTTTAATTATTACCTTAGGTATTTATTTTATTTTACTCTAAGATAACAATTAAAATCTCGAACATCAAAGTTTAGAAAATAGTTTTTGAGATTATAAATACAATAAAATATTTATATGGAAATTACATACATTCATCCTTCATAAATCAAACACGTATTTACAAAATTTAATTAAGGGTTATATAGGAAAAGAATTTAATCTAATCCTATCACAAAATTTAACCCCATTTTAAATAAAATATTTGAACACATAATCTGAAATACACAAGAACAATAGGAGAGAGAAAAACTTTTCCAGTACGTGCCCACCTTAGCCTTCAATCCGTACTGCGAGTCCAACGTCCCAAAACTGCTCACTTATCTTTCCAAATATCACCTACGAAATCTGCCCGAACGATGCAGGGTTTTAAATTCTGTGAGTTTTGAAAACTCAATAAGTAACATTTCCTAAAATAGACAACCACCCGCATTCACTCTATAAAATATTTATAAAAATAAATACAAGTGAATATGTTTACAAAATAATTTATCATGTGATGAACAGTGTAGAACGGTTTGGGAAACGGTTTGGGAAACCGTTCGTCAAATCGTTTGTTCATTCTGTCAAACCATTAAGTCCGAACAGTTTGGGGAACAGTTTGGGAAACCGTTCGTCAAACCGTTTGGTCATTCTAGATTGTACATAAATCGAAACGGGGTGGTGAACGTTCTTGGATAAACCGTTTGTCAAACCGTTTGACCATTCTGGAATGTTTTAGAAATCGAACGGGTTGGGGAACAGTTTGACCAGTCTGTTCTCCAAACTATTTGGGTCATCTGAAATGCAAATTTGTGTCAAAACGGGTTGGGAAACAGTTTGGGAAACCGTTTCTCAGCCAGTTCGTGTCCCCTGAATCCAAAAACTTTGGCAGATTAACACTGGTTCATTGAATCATCTTTCATCAAAATTTCACAATAGCATCTTCAACGTCAACATACACATTATCTTTCACAACACAACTTCTTATATTCATTCCTAACTCAATTTCATTCAAACCTCAACACTTTAAACATACCAATTTTTCCATAATTCCATATATTCACTCATCTCAGTTCCCAACAAAAATTCTCATAAACAAACTCATTCAAAAACATAATTCAACCTCAACTTCATATCAATACACAATATATCCAATTTTTAATCAAACAACATTTGAAGATCACATATCTTATAAATTTTCAATATCCATACCAAAACTTAAAATGTGCACAACTAACATTATGAAATGTTCATGTGACTCATAAAATGCAATTATATGCATTTATGTACACTTTAACTTGGTTCCTGAATTTTGCCCAAATTGGCCATATATCAACGTTTGCAAACGGACGCTTTCGGTCGAGAGTTTTGGTTATATAAATTGGATATCCTGTAAATTGCCCAATTGGCCAATATTTGCCCCTATTTGGCCTGGCACATTCGTATACACGTCTGTATAACAAATTTAATCCACTGTGCCTGGAATAGCATGTTTTATATACTATCCGATATATATATAGAGTCGTTATGCACAAAGCACCAAATGTCAAATAACCACTCCCTCGTCAATTCCTTTATTCACTTAGATTCTTTATAACATGTGTACTAAGAACCTAACTGGAAGAATGTCATGTACTCAATATATAATCAAAATGCCATCTCATCAACATATCCACTCATCATTTAAGATGTAATCATCCCAAAAACAACTTATTACATTTCTCTCAAATATGATATGTAAAAAATTCTCAACAACATATCATTCCAAGATGTTAACCATATATATACAATTAACATAATTTAACAAATCAACATGTCACTAACATTCAACCTCAACAAACCATATCAATTCTCATGTTACAATTCTCACCACATCACATTAATTCAATAATCAATCCAAAACAAATCATACACTAGGAAGGTTGCGTCCGATGTTACTTACCTCGCAAGATTCGTTTAATGATCCGACAACAAACTACCCTTGCCTTTATTAGTTCCTCCTATTTATAATTTAAACCATATATTCATCACATATATGCATAAATTTATATTAAACATCAATGAAATATTTTAAATTTTTATTTATTACATCTTCTCTCTTTTCCTCTATAATTTATTTTTATTTATTAAATTCCCAAGAATTTCTGATGTCTTTTCCATCAACCACTTCATAAAATTTATTTTTATTATTTCTTCATACTTCTAACACCACATTTACACATTTTGACTCATTTTTCATCCTCCAAAACTCCTAGGCATTTCTAATGTAAATTCATTCTTTCTTCTCATTCAAGTTCCAATGAACTTAACCATGAATTCCTCATCATTTGAACCCAAGGAAGCTTACCTAAGTTACCATACTTATAAATAAACCAAATATCAACAAATCCGTTTTAAGATTTTTGAACCTTCCATCTTAAATCACCATTTTCATGAACTTAAACTATGAATTAACACTAAAACTTGTTACCAATGCTTAGTACACATACTAAGCTTTCCAAAGAACTCATTTTCATACAAATCGAAGCTAAATTCACTAAATTATAGCACTTTGAAGTTAGGGTATAAAAACAAACGGAATTTCAACATAACTTCAAGAAAACTTACCCAATTCAAGTTCTTAAATGGATTTCCAAGCTTCCAAAACTCCAAATTCTGTTAAGAGGTGATGGATTTAATTTGTGTAAGGAAATTGGTAATGAGAGGAGAAGAAATCGTAAAAGGAAGAGAAGAGAAAGGAGAGAGGGAAGAGAGCATGTGGGGAAGGCTTTTGCCTAAAATGAGGAGAAAATGAAACTTGGTCGTTTGAGTGGGAGGCAATTGGAGATTTTTAAATTTCAAGTCGTGTTGAGTCCACTCTGTTTCATAATTTATTTTATCATGACACCAAATAATTTTCCGATTTCGAATTTCTCGAAATTCATAATCTTAATATAATTGTCTTAATCTCCTCTTCATTTAATTCTTAACAAATATTTATTTAAATAAACGCGAAAAATTTATACGTATTTTTATTTAATTTTCGTATAATTATCTTATTTTTATTGTATTTTTAGGATGTTACAATTAAGGCATGAACACGACATCGTGTTCCATGAGCACGCCCGTGCTAGCTGAAGATTCTCCTGCACTTCATCTTAACAATAATAGCTTTATCACTTGCTAAATATTATATATACTCACCCTTGTACGTTGTTGAATGATGTGTAGAGTGACAGGGATTTGTGATGGGACAATGTTTTCGGCAAGGCTAAGTGGAGCGATACTGAAGAGGGTCAAGCTCTGAGTTTTGGAATTTGTTTAAAGTTGTGTGTCTATACATATGTCAATATTGATGTGATTTAAAAACATTGCATGTAAATTGTTTTCCACAGCTTTCGCATTTCACTTTGTATTTTGTGTACGAACGACATAAGTCTTGTTAAATGGTTCTCATTTATTCTGACCCATAAAATTTATGTTTTAAAAAAATGGTTGCCAAAATCATTGTTTATTTGAAAAAGTGTTCAACGAAATTGGTGTTCACAATGCATCTATAGGACATAAATTC
>CANYCX011357345.1:0-10485 GCA_948193385.1 Breynia disticha f. nivosa | reverse complement strand
AAGGCTCCACGGTTGATGCCTCTGATGGACAAAATACAGGCTCAGAGGTAGGAAGACAACCATTCTATTACATTATCAGGATTCCAAGATATGATGACGAAAATTTGAAAGAACAAATCAAAGATGCTTAGCTTCAGGTTGATGCAAAGACTAAAAGTCGGGATGTTGTTCAAACTCAGTAATTAATCTGGGTATTGCAACACCCACAACGTAGGAGGATCCAGTAATTGATGAAATCTTAAATTCAGTTCACTTACCCAATTAGCAAGTTTGTCAGCTACTTTGTTTCCTTCTCTGAATGTGTGCTCATAAGAGTTGCTGATACAAAGCAGAAGCGACATTAAAAAAATAGTGGTACAAAAAAGTGAATATTTTAGGACGATTCAGACAGTTGGAGGTTATGGGACGGCGATGCCACTTTGGTCCTCTTGTTTGGAGTGCACAACAAACAACATTTGACCAAGCAAGCATGAGCTACCATTCACACACTCTAAACTCTATATTGTACTGCCCTTACCTTTACGCTTTGTTTACTGTCGGAACATTACATATTTCACTGAAATAAATGGCCTGTCCTATCTATATAGACAAGATGAGAAGGTCATGCGTAAACGTGCGGAACATTGACCACCACCCCTCTCATCATTCACTTCCAGTCCCAGCGTACTGTAACATGCAGTAAGTCCATCATTTCCCACATGCATTAGTTTGAAATTTTGGGCACTCCTCCCCTGATTTGCCTTTCTATTTTAATTTGTGTCCAAATTGTGCATGCAATGGAAGGGAAGGCATCAAACCATCTCAAAGCTGGTCGGGTCCAAAAAGGGGTTCCACCCATATTGGAGAGAGAGTCAAGTATGATATCAGGTTCAATTCTAATAGTTTTTAAAATTGGACGATCTTGGTTATTGATTGAAAGTGATCATCATTCAATATCATTAAGTCCTTGAATAAGTTTAATTTTTTTGACTCCAAAGCAATAATATTAAATGATTAAATCCGCCTCAAGCGCTACCGCAATACTAGGAGGGACATTCCCCCACACATAACTATCCGAAAAAGAACTCGTCGCTCGAGCAAGCTCATGAGCAGACGAATTCGCGGCTCGCTTAATATACTTAACTCTCACATTACAGAGAGTGGATAACAAAACACGACACTCAGATATTAGCACCCCAAAGACCGAATCATACAAGTTGCCATCCAAAATCGTCGACACCACCACCGCACAATCCGACTCCACAACCCTCTCAATACTCCTCTCCTTCACCCAGCTCAACGCTTCTTTGACTGCCATAGCTTCAAGAAGAGCGGGATCTCGGATCCCCCTAAACTTCCGCACTTGGCCTCCCACAAACCTCCCCAAGCCGTCCCTACGAACGATACTAGTCGTGCCCCATACTTTCAGGCAGCTAGCGTCCACATTAATTTTAAGTTCCCCAATCGCAGGTCTAATCTTATTTGATCATCACTTTGCAGATTGGACTGTCTTGTTGGAATTCTATGTTGGATGCATATGGCCAAACGCCACATGGTTATGTTAAAATGACAAATAACCATTCTTACAATGCCCTTGTGGCTAGTAAACTTGTGAACAAGAAAAATGGTCAAGTTTCTGTGACAATTGAAAATGACATAGGGAAAGACCATGTGAAGAATTCACAAAGTCTGCTGGTAACACGTAAATCATGTGCAAAGTGTGCAACTGCAGCGGCAAAGTATAACAGGAGGATGTTGGGTCCACAAAGTTTGCTTCAGCGTCCTTATATTAACTCAATGCTTGCTATTGTTTCCGTATGTGTGTATGTCTGCCTCTTCTTATGAGGAGCTCCTGACATTGGTCTAGTTGCACCATTCAAATGGGAGAAGCTGGATTATGGCACCATTTAGAGAAGATGGGATTATGTGGTTTATATTGTTGAAGGGGTACTAATGATATAGTTGCAGACAAGTGCGTGTAATGGTGATATGCTTTGCTTCACAGTCACTATGGTTAGTTTGGAGAAAATGAAATTGAAATAGGTTAGCCTTATTAGCACGAGGATAGCAGAAACTGCTAGGGGATGGACATGTGGGGCAGCGACCAGTTTGAAAAAGGAGGAAATAATCACAACTGCAGCGGAGAAGGGGTTCAGATGAGAAACTGGAAGGCGTTTTGTTGATGATATTTGTTTTTGAGGTTTGATTGAGTAGGCAGAAATCCAGAAAATTACAAGAATGTCTAATTTGTGTTTTCAATTGTAGGAAATGCTATGTTCATTTCTATTTATGTTAGTTCAAGTTTTAAAAATATGAAAAATATCTGATTTTGGGTTTACAATTATAAAAATGTTAGGTATGTTCATTTATATGCATTATTGTTCATATATATAGAGAGAATAAAACGGAATATACAATCCAAATAGGAAATTAACTACTTGCTAAAAATCAGGAAATTCAAACGCAAGATATATAAAAAATTTATGCTTGATGTTCGTTATTGTTCATTTATTGAGAAAGAATAAAAAACGACATTTTAAAAATTGAAATTATCAAACCTGATATTTTCATAATTCCAAAACTTAAATTGACATAAACAGAAATGAACAAATATACATCGACAATCATATAATTTTAAACTCAAAATGTATTAGTTTATCTAGAATGATTAAAATTAGAGGTGAAAAGGGCAAAGGTGATTGACTATAGCTGGAACAAAAGAGAGAGATGTAGGTAGGCAGATTGAAGGAAAGGAGAAGGAGAAGGAAGGCAATTAAGGTAGTGTAGTTTAGATGTTTGAGAATTGATATAGTAATTGTTTTTAGTAAAGGATTGCTGACTATGTATTATGTGTATTTGTTTGTAATGAGTGTAAAGTTGGAACAGTTAGGATTGGTAATACATATGGTTGTGTGACTGACTGAAACAGTAAGAAATGTTAATTTGAATGATATTGAATTATTTTATGAGTAATAAAAAGAAGCATGTTGGGTTTCTTCATTGGCACGATGGGGACATGACATGCCATGCCATGGGGGTTCTAGTTTATATTATATTTTCAGGACTGTTTAATTTGGGTGTTGCATACATTGATGGAAATGAAAGGAAACAACTTACAACGAAATTTACAGTGAGGGAGTAAGAAGAGGGATTGGATTGGATTGGACTGGTTAGTGTGGTGGAGTAGGATTTTGTTTGTTGAGGGTTCCTGGACATTGGAGGAAAAAGGGTCTGCCCATTTTAGCTTAGCTAAGGACACAAGTCAATTCTAACGCCTTTTGTCTGTTATGATTTATGAAATCTCCATAATGGTATATATCCCACTCTGCCCTTTATTAAATCTAAAAAAGATAAACAAAAGGCTCGCCCTTGTTTTGTTTCTTCTTCGTATAATAGTGCGTAGCATTATATTATCGATTACTTAAATCTATCTTCCTCTCCCCAGTTTTGTAAGTTATTAGTATTTGTTTTTGTCTTTTCCAACCAAGCTCAATCCCTATTTAAACTACCCATTTTCACTTGAGCTCTGTTTGTTTTGGGTCTAATAATTTTCTGAGCTAAAATATCATTCTCTCATCTTAAATTTTAAGTACAAAACTTAAATAAATAAAGTCCCACAAAATATTTACTTTGGATTGATTATTTCCTTGGCAAGCTACTTCTTCATCCTCTGCTTCAACTTCCAAATCGAGTCCTCTCGATTTCAACCCCAAACACTCTCATTTGATCTCATATTTCATGTTAGCTCGTCACAGTACACAATTAATGGTGACACATTTGATTTCAATTATTACTAATGAGGATACATGCATGCATCTCAATATTGGAATTTGTGATGAGAATTATTTATTTTCACCACTGTATTGCATGCGCTTAATTACAATTAATTTTGCTCCTATGTATCTAATTAGGTAGCTAACCTACAAACTACCATACAATGTTGGGATTATAATCGACAATTAAAGAAGATATTATAATTAATATCAATATGGAACATTACAATTACATGACAGAAGAGCACAATTACATATGACACCACAGTATCTGCATATCATGCCAATCTTTACATCAACTTTAACGAAAACCCCACTTCCATGCACGCAAGCTAATTCAATTATCTTTCACCATAAATACACACATTTACATGTAATTAATAAATTAAAACACCCCAAACTTACTTACTCAGCATGATCGATGATGACGCAGACTATACATATATAAAACAAGTCATCTTATTTATTAATATAATTACTAGTAGAGGTTGCAGGATGCGTTGGTTGCTTTCCTTTGAAGATACTCTGGATAAATACTTGACCAACACCTTCACCAATTCCTTCAATCAGCCCTCCTATGAATTCAATCACAACCTGAGAAGCAAGACGACCCGCAGTTCCCAACATGCTCGACTTCCCTCCATTCTGCCCCTTTATCCCATTTGCCTGGAGTCCATTTACCATGTTCTTTGCACAAACTGCATGCAGATAGTAGTTCTCACAAACACTGCAACGATACACTCTCCCTGATCTCCGCCTGTTGCACTCCCCGCATACAAAACCAGCGGAATCAATCCCGCCGGATGAGTTGGCAGTTTGTGGCATGAGCTTCAGAGGGTGTGCATGCACTGAGATTGTAATGTCAGTGGAGAGCATAGCACAGCATGGATGCATCTGGTATCCACATGAGTTGCACCTGAAAGTGAATCCCTGTGTCGACTTTGCACACATGTCACACTTGGCTTTCAGAATCCCATTCTTAGCTGCATAATAATGTGGACATACATATTAGCTCAAACACCTTCTTATAAAATATGTACGCAATGGACTTCTAGCTTACAGGCACTTGAGTCAACTGAACTCTAGCTCCCAAAGAATTCGAGATAAATTAAGTGATATAAAACAAAAGGTATGTACGACTTGATTGATGAATAAAATGGAGAGAAGACCTGGCTTAGAGTGGAAGAGGAGTTGGTGGTGCAAGTGGAGAGGATGGGCTTTGAGAACTGGAGGGGCGAGAGCGCAAAACTCGTGCAGCTGAAAATCACATTGAGGGCAGTTGAACCTCTTGCCGGAGCCGTACTCCTTGCAGCCAGCGCAGGTGAAGAGGTCGGGAAGGTCGAGCTGAGAGAGAACATGTTGGGGATGCTTGAAATGGAGAATTTCCTCGCCCAGGATGAGTTGGGGAGAAGTAGGGAATTCCAAGAGGGGAGACTTTTTGGGGGCATATGCTGTCTGTGTAGGGAGATTGGTCATTGAAGGATGCAAGAATGAATTGGTCTTCTTCAGAGCCATTGATTTGGTGTTGGTTTTGGATGCTCTTCTTCTTTTGCTGAGGAGGATACCCTCTTCTGTTGTGTTATATTGATTTATTTGGCAGAACCCACCACACCCATTTCAGAATATTTATGCTGTAAAGTTGGTAGCACTGTTTATGCACCCATTTTCATCATATCCTTCCCCACACATCAATCTTAACTACACATTAATTTCCATCCATTTTCTACTTTCTTATCAAAATAAAAAATTTATTGGGAGTTCATGATATTCTTCACTTTTTTCCGTAAACAGTAGCATATATAAAAGAAATTTCTAATTTGTGGTAAAAAAAATGAAAATTCCGACTTTGTGGTGATTTTGACCAGGTCAACCAGGACTCCGAGGACACGTGACGCGAAATATAGCTATTCTGCGCCACTTGTCCTTGGATTAAGCTTTTCCAAAGACACGTGGTGCGGAATATGCTATTCCAAAGCCACGTGGAGCGGAATAGCCTATTCTGCGACACGTGTCCTTGGAATGTCATTGTCATTTAAAAAAATTAAAAAAATATGAATGATTAAGTAATGATGAATGAATGATTGGAAAATTATTGCAGGATAATTAATGATGTGGATAAATTAAGTAATATGATAAATAATTGTATGAATTAATTTCCTCCGACATTCGATGGACCTAGTTCTTCGGCATCACACTCGTTCCCAACTTAGGAACCAGCCCCGTCAACAACGCCATGATATTGGTCTTAGAACAGTGGTTCGTAGGTCTCAACGTCACGATGAAACGTTGAATTATACTTGTTAGGAATTAATTTTTTCATGACAACTAATACTTCTTATTATTTTCTTTTATTTATTATCAATATTTTATTTTATTTTATTAATTATTTAATATACTTTATACATAAATTAAATTTTTAAATATAAATTTTATTTAATTATTTATATAATTTTATTTTTGTAATTATTTCGTTTTTTTTAAAAAATTGATTCATATAATACTTTCTCATTTTATTAAACTTAAACTCACAATTTCATTCTTCCTGATCATTTTCACATTATTACAATCATTTCATCCTCATTTGTTAATCATTTATTTTCATTTTTAAAAAAAAAAAAAAAGACAAGTGACATTCCAAAGGGGGGAGGTTTGAAATGTCACTTGATATGACCTGAACTCCCATAAGTTGGGAATTATTTTTGAAACCACCACAATATGAGATTTTTCACAAATTCAGCCACTATGTGAGAATTATTTTTTTTTTAAATCTTTTATGGGAAAATGCCCCGATTACAGTTTAAAAAAATATATATTTATCTTGTAAAATTTTTAAATTATAAAACTATTTTTTTAATAGAATTATATTAAAATATCAATTTGTGAAGATTCCCTTTAATTAGTTTAAGTATATAAGATATGAAATATATATTCACTATTCAGTAGACAAGACGTGGTCGTATCCTTGCTCAACAAGAATACTCGAGAATAAAACTTGAAGAGCTAATTAGGAACCAAATTTTTCTATATGAATTTCTTTCTGCAAAAGAATCAAATCTTTTTTAAGACCCAGCGTCCTATAAAAGTATTGTATACAGAAAGGCAAAAAATGATATAATTGTTGTACCTCCTGCTCCGATTCCACAAAAATGGAGAGGCAAAAAGGTTTAGTAGAAACGAGACATACCACAAGTTCAGGAGTAAAGAAACCCATATCTGTTTGGTGCTTTCATTGTGGCCGCTTTCTCCAGGCAATCTGCGATGCCAACTCCCTGTGAGTATTCACCATACATGCCTAAAACCCACATGTTCTTTCTATATTCATTCTGTTTTTTGATCGATTTCGCTATTCCAAAGTAGGTTTAAGTTTTGTACTTAAATACGACGAAAAATAGAGTTCTAATTAGTGACGAAAACAAAGGGGTGGAAATGCGGTTGCCTCTTAGTCGTGTTTAGAGAATTACTACTAGTTTTAACTGTGTCATGCGACTGGTTTCTGTATATTACGACTGTTAATTGTTTCAATATATGCAATTTACGTAATGCTTACAAATTACTGGCGTTGTTTTGGTTGCAGATGTTGTTCTGAATGTGGAAACGTTTTACTAAACATCGGACTTGACATATGTTCAGGAGCCGTGTCTGTTTGGTGCACTCATTGTGGCTCCTTTCGCGATCCAACCAGCGATGGCAACTTCCTGTAAGTATTCTCCATATATACCTATAACCCACAAGTTCTTCCTATATTCAGCTTTTGATTTCCTCTCTCTTTTACTGTGATTTTCTCTCTGTCGTACTACGTTAAATTTGTCTATTTTTGTTCTCCCTACAAAAGCTTTTAATCTGTCATTGATTCAAAGCAAATTGTTTAGAGAATTATTAACGGCGCAATGCAACGGTTTTTTGTATATTACAATTTGTTTACTTTTTCAACATATGCAATTTATGTTACAGTCGTTGCTTTGTTTGCAGAGGTTGTTTTAGCTGTGGAAAGGTTTTAGCAGAGGTGATTGGCATGAGAGAGTTACTGTTATTATTTAGAAGTTTCATAAGAAGAAACAATCTTGGCAATGGCAATGCCAAGGCATCCAAGAGGAAGATGTGTTGACTAAGGCAGAATTTAATATTTTTGTTGGGAAAAATTATACTTTTTGAAAAAAACTACCATTTGATTCTTTTTTTAAAAGAATATTTTTTTGTTTTTAATTCATTTCTTAATAATATATATTTTTTAAATTTTAATTTAATTTTTATTAAGTTTAATATATTATTTTATAATAAAAAATTTAATTTAAAATATTAATTTGTATTTATAAAATTAAAAATTTTACATAAAAAATAAATTTTAGATTTTAATATTCCCTTTTTTTTTTTATTATTATTAATTTATTGTACAAAAGTAATTTTTATCAAAAAAATTTAAAATATTTTTACACTTGACAGTACTTTTATTAAGATATGTTAACATCAATTCGAAACTTACAATAATTATTTTCAGAAAATCAACTGTACATTACATCTATTTTCTGGTTTTTAAAAATATTAGTAAATTATATATTTACTTTTTATTGGGTAGATATTCCTACATTTACGTTAGCATTATAGAGTATGCAGTTGTAGGGTGGAGTATGTCAAAGCATATTGGTGGAAGGAAAGAGGAATGGATGATTTACTCTTATTAATTTCAGAGAATTGAGACCTATATTTTCTATTAAATATTATTATGTCTCATTTTATACGAGTGTACTCTCAACGAGATTACAACATTATTCTTATGTGATAATCAAAATTCGAAGCTAGAGAAAGAGACTTGGCAGTTTTTGTTTTTTGATACGATAAAGTTTTAAATGAAAAATTATGAGTAGAGAAAGAGACTTGGCTAGTTGGATTGAAGCTCATAAAAGGAATCATTCTTAGACAACATCAACCTCTCCTATCGGAAATATGCTCATTTGACTTTCCAGTTTTGATTACACATTTTATAGTTGCGATTCAATGTTCTTCTTTAAATCTTACAACTTCTATTCATTATTCAAATCTCAAGCAATTGACGGCTCTAGAATGTCAATTTGCTTTTTCATGGAGATATAAAAGTCCTACTACTATTAGAGCATCCACGCAACTCCATCCTTTCCGTTTGACCCAACTCAAATCTTCTCTAATGGCAATGGATTCGAGATCCGTAGGAACCACGCAATCCTTAAACTTCTGCACCATCCCACCCATCCATCTACCATTACTGTCACGGTAAGCCAAACTTGTCGAATCCATCCACTAACACGAGCAACATCAATGTTAATCTTGATCCATCCTTCATCCGGGCAGCCCTATAGGCTCCTGATCTGCACGAGATTACCGCAAGTCTCAAAATCCACCTCCATTTCTCGAGCTTTCGTCCATGCCTTAAGACAGTTGCTGTCCATTCCAAAGATCACCTAAGCTGACGAGAACTTCCTATTCCAGACAATATTGTTCCTGTTATACCACAGAGCCCAACAAATAGCAACAATCAGTGGCCATCATCCCCTGTCACACCTGCTCAGCATTTCCAAGAGCCACTACTGAAAATCCCACCCCACACAATCCATCGTCCTCACACCAGCTGACTTCCAGACCCGAATCGCAAATTCGCATGATGCAAATAGGTGGACATCAGTTTCCCTTCCCCTGTCGCAGAGAGGGCAATCAAAACAGTTAAAAGATAGGCTTAAAAGAAATATATCGAGTTTCATTGTAAAGTTTAATGAGATGTTTATGAGTAGAGAAAAATGGTTAATAGAATGAGGAGTTAAATAAAATGTTGATGTATCATTGTCATAAATCTCTTATTGTAGCTTATGACTAGAGATGCTCTTAGGTTTAAGGATGAAAACAATAGGGGTATCTACCCCTATTGTGTTTCTTTTCTTATAGTTTTATTCGATGTAATATTTTCGTTTATAGTATCGTCTCTTTTTATTTAAGGCGCAAGAGGCGGACGACAAAACTATAATACTAATTTTCATATGTATTTTTAATTTAAATTTTGCTGATTAGGAATTTAAGCGATGGAAGTAATGCAGAAATAAGAGAAGAAAACATGAAATTACGTGATTAGGTTAATATGGCCAACGTTCATAAGCAGAGAACAAATTTTTCTATTATTTAGTCACCAAAAGATAGAAGACAAAAAACTTACAAGAGAAATTACAAGGCACCATATATATGTTTACATCTAGTTCCACACAGAATCATAGTTATTTAGTTGAACCTAAAGAGTATTGTGGAGATCTACAACGAGCTTGAGCTTAAAAAAGGAGTACGCTAGAGAAGAGAGATACAAATGAGTCTGACACAACTATTTTAAAGTACGTTTTTACCCAAAATTTTAAAGTATTAAATTATGAATCCACACTATGCATAAATCTTCTTCATACACTACAACTCTCCAATAAAAAAATCTCACTTATTTTTTAACATCACCTCTTTGTAAAAATTTTTAGATCCGTCATTGATTAGATTTAAGTTATTCAAAAAAAAAAGTTTATTAATTTTATACTTAATTGTAAGCATAATTTATCTTATCGTGTTACGGGCGTTTCCCATCGACTCATTATTTTTTTTAATCAGCAATTGTTTGATTCATTGTTCAAACATCAAATTCATAAATTATGTACATGAAGAACTTGATATGTCATTAATGTTAATACAATAAGTTTCACTAAAACATGTCAATAAAATATGGTTAAGCTATGGC
>CANYCX011357188.1:0-20829 GCA_948193385.1 Breynia disticha f. nivosa | reverse complement strand
TGTACATGACTATGCTTTCATTTTGCATAAACCGTATTTTATATACCTCGCATTTTGTGAGGGTTCCGCCTCTGTGAAATTTTGTAAAACTTTGTAAAAGTTTGTAATATTATGTAACCATGGTTATATATATATATATATCTTTATGATATGTACATAGTTTGGTAAATGAGTTGAGTATTATTTTATTTTGTTTTTCAAAAATTTTTTAAAGCAACAAAAACATGATTTCCTAGTTTGAGTGTTACTTGTAGGAGGGGAGATTATACGTAAGTAATAGTCAAATTCGGCGGTCACATAATCACTTCTCATTATCCTCTTTACTCCTATTCCTTAGTTACAAATTAAACCACCAAATTCATACATAGCTAGCATTTTATAAACATCGCTCCAGTCTCCACACCACCTAATTCAACACCAACATTACAATTAAATTCCCACACAAGCCTAACTATAGTATCATACAAAACCATTACATTTCAAATCATCACATAAACATTAACTTTCACATCGTTCATCATTTTCATATTCATACACATAAGCTAACCATCACCATGTTTTCATTTATTCATATACACAAACTCCATAGCAGCATTTCGCAAATCAAACCATAATAATAATGAATATGCATGCTCCAGGGCCTTAAACTTTGTAGGAGAGAGACTTTACTCAATCTCTGCCTTAAACTTAGCAAGAGAGAGACTTCACTCGATCTCTGCCTCTTTGCGCATATTGGGCAAAAACCCCTTGTTTTCATTTAAAGAGAGACTTCACACTCACATTAAACATTTCATAAATCATAATACAACCCACCCTATCAATTTAACAATACATTCAAAGCATACTACTCAACTTCCATACTACTTTCATAAATTCCACATATTTGCATTCAGGTATAGCCCTCTCTTAAGCAAGCCTTTCCACTATCACATAACGAATAACACATTTATCAAACTCCACAAGCACATAACCGAACTCATACATAACCAATCAGTATATATACAAAACCAACCATTCATTAATAAGCAACACATATATAATCAACCATTCATTCATAAACACCATAGAGTAAGTGTCAAATGCACTTACTAACACCAATTTCATCCAACTCGCAAAAAACAACACAAACTCATGTCAATTCCATCAACCTAACATAGTTTAAATCATACTAGGAAAAAACTCGTTTTAGTACGCGTTAACATGCACTTACCTACTTTTAAGCAAACTCACCATCACATTCAAATTCATCAATTAACATTCAAAACAAATTAACACATACCATCCATAAACTCACAACATTCCACACAATTCATACAAGTTATCCAACTCATTTTCGTTACCATTTCAACAAAAGAAACTTTAATCAAATAGGCTTAACCATAAAAAGGCAATTATACCAACGTAAGTGTCAAAATGCACTTACCTCGACTTCCGTGAAACTTGCTTTCTAGCAATATTTCCAAGCAAGTTCCAACTCTTGATTTTCCTAAAACATTTACAAATAGAATTTACCTTCAATCACGATGCACTTAATTAAATTCTTTCACTTCTTTGTATTCCCCCAATTTATGGGTTTCAATTGTTTCACTTGCTCTTTTACGTACTTACATACGCACATAAAACACTTTATAACCAAATCTCTGCAAAGCTTAAATTTTCAATTAAACTTCTCTAACTTAGTTTTTGCCGATTTAGTCCTTATAGAAATAAATGATGAAATAATCTCGTCTAAATTCATTATTGTTTTACTTATTTGTTTATACATTATACAAATAAATTTAAATCTTTTCCTTAAATCTTTCAACTCTAAAATTAACCTCCACAACCTACACACATTTTTAATTTACGAATTCCATAACAAATTCTCCTCATTTAATCTTACAGCCCCATTAATAGAAAACCCCTCTTAATTTACGGTATTTCACAAAAGTTGAATTCTCTACTCACAACATTCTAACTCCCTTCCAATCAATTTCAATTAATTTACATTTTAATTTAAATCCTAACAGTGTTACATTCCACCAATGTGATCAACATGAGTCACGTTTTGGGGCTGGCTTGAGGAAAATGTGACACTCCAAAAAATGCCCAAAATTTCCTCAATTTGAATGGGTTAAGTCGGGGCATTTACAATACTTCATAGGGGCTATAAAAGCATTGTATTAGGCTTTACAGAGGACTCTGTTGTTAGGAATTTGGAGAGAAGAATAGAAGAAATTTCAATTCTTTCCTTTTTTTATGTCATCTTTATTTCCTTTCTTTTGCTTTTAGTTTTAGCCATGCTAAGCTAGGCATTTTGTTGGCTTTTCCTTGATGTAAATAGAGTTTATACTTGGTTTTCTTGTTGGATTTTGAGGATTATGCTTGAATGAAACTATCTTATGCTAGAATGAATGTCTATTTGATTTTATGGATGAATGATAGTATGGAAATTTTTCGTTTGATATCTTGAAGTGTACCTATTATTTTACAATAGAGAGAGCAAAGTAATTGATTAAGGCATATGAATAATTCATAGTAGTCACAGCTAGGATTATATTGCATTGAACTGTAATTAATCGAATGCTAGCTTGGGACATTTGATTGTGAATTGTTTTATCATTCAATTTTAATAATCTTATCCCACAGTTGCGAAAGACTAGGTAATAGAAGGCTAATCAAATTGTGTGAGCGCTCGATGGGATAGAAATATGCCAATTGACAAATGTGTTCGATGAAATGACTATGTGAGTAATTGTCTTGCCTAGTTTAGTGTATCATAAAAGTAGAACACTTACTAGGTTTAAGGATGCAATTTTGTGCATCTCGAAAGGGACTCTTAATTGACGATAGCACGAGAAGGCCATCATTAACCTCAATCCATTTAAGTAACCAAGTGCAGGTCTATTGAAGTCTAGGAAAGCCCGATGACTTTAACTATATTTTTAGTGAAAATTATTCACCCTTATTTAGAATTTAGGAAATCTATCACAAAATTCCTTTTATGTATATTGCTTACTTTTATTTTATTTTAAGCACCAAGTATATTGAAATACTCGTTCCTTGTGAAATTCGATCTCGGGAGGCCTAGTTCTGCGGTAAAACTACACCGATCTAGTCCGCTTACTAGACACCGATTAAGAGTCATGTAGAGATGGAATGGAGTAATGCTAAGATTAGTTCGAGGCACGTCGAGAAGCAGTCAGATAATGTCAAGACGCTGCCGAGTCACGCTGAGACTAGGTCGAGTCACGCCATGACAAGATCAAGAAGCAGTCAAGTCACGACGATATGCAGTTGAGTCATGCCTTGATAGGTCAAGTAATGGGGTAGGCTCACACCGAGATGCTGTTGAGTCACTCTTTTACCGTGCTGTGAGGCGATCGAGTCACACTTATATCTCATTGGGACCCGATTGAGGCATGCTCAGATCACGCTGAGACATTGTGAAGTCATCCCATGACTGGGTATAGTCACACTAACAAAGGGGATGAGTTAAGCTGAGACACGGTTAAGTCACATCATGATGAGGTTGAGACAGGTCTAATTAAGCGGAGATGGAATCGACTCACATCGAGACGAGGTCTAGTCATGCCTAGTCGGGGTCGAGTCATACCGAGATGGGGACAAGTCATGATGAGAGTCATCGAGAAGGGGTCAAGTCAGACTGAGATGCGTTCAATTCATGCTCAGATCCTTCTGAAACGCAGTCAAGCCACACTAGTGTCACATCTAGACAAGGCCGACTGATGCTCGGATCTACCGAGATACGGTCAAGTCATGGTCTGATCATACTGAGATGCATTCGAGTCATAGTTTGATCACACCAATATGTGGTCGAGTTCAGACGAGGCGGTCGACTCATGGCATGACAAAATCAGGTTACGTCGAGATGCGATCAAGTCACGCCGAGAAAAGGTCGAGTCATGCCGAGGCATGGTCGAGTCACTTGGATATAGGGTAGTGTCACGTTGAGAGGGCATTGTGTCATGCTCAGATCACATCGAGACGCGTTCGAGACAAGCTACGATCTTACCGAGACGAGGTTGAATCAAGCTCAGATGACACCGGGATGCGGTGGAGTCACACTCGGATCACATTGAAGCGGGGTCGAGTAATGCCGAGATGAGGTTGAGTGACGCTGAGATAGGGTCGATCCCACAAGATCCAGTGGAGTCTCGTTGAGGTGGGGTAGAGTTGCATCGAAGAGGTCGAGTCATGTCGAGATGGGTTGGATTCATGTAGAGACGCGAACAAGTTACGCTCAGGTCACGTCAAGACACGACCAAGTCACTCTCTGCTCACGCTGACAAGCGTGAGAGTCATGTTTTTATCCCATCGAGATGTGGTCGAGTCATGATCAGATCATGCCGAGTCAGACTTGAGTCATGCCGGGAGGGGGTTGAGTCACACAGACTGGTCGAGTCAGGCCGGGAGAGGGCCAAGTAATGCTGAGGTAGGGTCTAGTCATAGGAACACGCAGTCGAGTCATGTTGAGATGCAGTCAAAACGTTGTCAATTCAAGTGATGCTTGGTCGAGTCATTCCGAGACATGGTCAAGTCACGTTGTTATGCAATTGACTAATGCTCGTATCATACTGAGATATGGTCGAGTTATGTTGAGATAGGGTCGAGTCATATCGAGACTGGTTTGAGTCCTGTTGTGACAGACTCAAGTGATGTTTGGTTGAGTCACACTCTATTTATGCCGAGATGCTGTCGACTCAAGATC
Source organism: Breynia disticha f. nivosa (assembly GCA_948193385.1). Taxonomy (NCBI): domain Eukaryota; kingdom Viridiplantae; phylum Streptophyta; class Magnoliopsida; order Malpighiales; family Phyllanthaceae; genus Breynia; species Breynia disticha. Next base: position 16,118 of record CANYCX011357188.1, on the reverse strand, counting down.
AACGGGGTTGATGCACGACGAGATATGGTCGGGTCATATCGTGACGAGGTTGAGTCATGTTGAGACGCAGTCGTGTCATGCTCGAATCACGCTGATACACGGTTAAGTCAGCTCGAGCCGTTGTTTAGTCACGTCGATATACAGTCGATTAAGGCTTGTATCTCACAAAGATGGGTCGAGTTATGTTGAGACAAGATCGAGTCACATCGGAACGAGGTCAAGTCTTATCGCGAAGTGGTCAAGTGATGCTCGAATTTTGCCAAGATGCAGTCGAGCCAAGTTAGACAAGGTCGATTCACAAAGACATGAGGTCGTTTATACTGAGACGGGGTCGAGTCACACCTAGACGTTATCAAGAGAGTCTTAAATCACGCTGAGACAACCTCAAATCATGCAAGGACACGATTGATTCACACTGGGATCATGCGAATACATTGTCGATTCACTTCAAGACGGAGTCGAGTGTAGGCGAGATGTAGACGTAGTAGAGTTTTGCTCGAATCTGACTGAGATGCAGTTTAGTCGTGCAAAAACTTCACTTATTTCCAATCAAATCACACCTATATAAGGTCAGGTCATGCTGAGATAGGGTCATGTCACGCACGAATGACAATGACATTCGCTCTAGTCACATAGAGACAAGGTCGAGTCATACCGACACGTGCTCGAGTCGCGCCCAGGCAAGGTTGAGTCACGTCGAGATGCGGTCGAGTCACACCTAGACGCAATGGAGTCAGGCATGTATCCTGCTAAGATGTAGTCATTTCACGATTCAAGCCTTCAGAGATGCGGTCGAGTCATGCTCATACCACGACGAGACAAAGTGGACGAGTCAAGTTATGTTGAGACATAATCTAGTCATGTCTAGAAGCTATTGAGTTATGTTGATACGGTACGAATTACTCTCAGATCACACAAGGAAGAAGTGGAGTCATTCTCATCTCCCATTGAAAAGTGATGGAGTCATACAAACGTGCTCATGCAATGCCAAAACAATGACATTTACCATGCATAAAATACATGAAATGCTTCATAAGATCACAAACATACCACAAACACAAACCACAAATCATACGCGTTCATATCAAATACGATATTCTCAAAGATATACACATGCATTTCACGAGATTTCACACTAAACCATCACATTCCTTAAGGCCGCATTTTCATACGAGAATTCATACATAATCACAACCACATATTATCACATCTAAAACATTTCGTACGAAATGACACATTCACGACCGTTCGCCCTTAATCAACTCAACTTAGGAATTACACCCCATTCATTATGTTTTAACGAATGAAATCAATCTTTCATTCAACCACACCTTCTTCAATAACAATATTCATCACAACACAAAACAAACAATTCGAGTTCATTCAACACATATCAACCACAAACTCTCATAAATTACCAAACATTTCATACAAATCAAATCAAGCAACGAAATCCTTTCATTAACACATTTCCATTACCATTTTAATAATCAAGCATAATTAACTATACTTAACCACACCGAGGTAAAAACCTACAATAGTAAGTGTACTTACCTTGAGATCCAAGAAGTCGGCTCTCGCTCAACTCCGGCCGGGGTCCCAAATCACACCTCCTACACAAATCAATCCACATTTTGTTTATTACGCACATATTCGAACTCAATTCCATATTCACATTCCTATTTCCAACAAATTCCCAATTACATAAACCCTAGCATCACAAAACCCCCCACCATTCTTACAAAACTAAGCAACATTCACTAACCATTAAGAACACTAATTAAAACCCATAAAACCCTACACAAAACCCTCAATTTTACATTAGAATTTTTGATGGAATATAAGCTTAGCTTGCTAGAAATTGTCCAAAAAGCCTAGAGTTCGTCTAGGTTAGGTTTTCCCTTGCAAACTATGAATTCCTACACATGGGAAATAAGGTTTTGAGGTATAAAAAGGTTAGGATTGTGTTTCTAGGGTTTTGAGAAGAGGAAGGGTCGACTGTGTTGAAGAAATATGTTTTCTCTCTCTCCCTTGTCAGTCACGCTGCTGTTTTAAAACACTTCAGCTTAGAACGGTTTTGCAAATGGTTTACAAAACCGTTTACTAAGCAGTTTCCACCAGTCTTTAGCTACTCTGTATCCAAAACGGTTTGGGAAACGATTTTGGAAAATCGTTCCCTAGGCAGTTTACCACTGCTTTCCTACCATTTTGACATAATTTGGGTTCAAATTTTCAGGAGGTTATAGCTCTCCCCACTTAAGAAATTTTGTGCCTTAAATTTCAAGTAAGTTAGGTTCCAAATCACTCACTTAAGTTAAACTTAAACATTCCAACTTAAAGCTCTAAGGCTTCAAACAAACTATAACGATGGAACGTACCGACAAGCTGTAATGAAATTTGTTGGAATTGATCTATGTGAAAAATAGATTAAAATGGAATCGATTCGGATCAAATCTGATGAAAATTGAACAGTGTACCAGACTGGACCCAGAATAACGACGTCTGGGAAATAAGTACGTTATTCGTGTTTAACTTTCTAGAATGAATGTCCAGGTTAACGTACGTTATTTTAACTCTTAGCATACGTTAACGGGAGTCAGAACAGGTTTTGAAAAGGCCGAAAACATTTCAAACCGAGTCAAAAACCTTCTAAACACTTCTTAAACATTCTCTCAACTTCCAGAAGTCATCCTAAGTTGTTCTATCATCCAATCTTTCTACAAACATAGAAATTGAAGCTGATTTACAGCCAAATCATGCTCTAAAGGTGAGTTTCTTGTTTTTAGGTTTTGGAAGATAAAATCTTGAGTTTGAACTGAAATTGATGTGAAAAGTAGGTGTGTTTTGTATGGATTTGATGGATTTTCCTGTAGATCATGAATTTATCAACAAGACATAAAAAAAAACATGATTTTGACAAGATTAAGCAAATTTGAATTTTTGGAAATGTTGAGAATCCATGAATAAATGCAGGATAGATTGTTAGATTTTGATTATTTGATGCTTAGCAACTGATTAGATGACAAAAATCATAAATTGATTGCCCTAGGAAGAGTTGAGAATGGAGAAAAGTTACTAAATGGCTGACAATTGGTTTATGCTTAGATTTTGACAATTTTAATGATAGAATCAATAGAAATCTGGATAAGTAATACCATATTTGTGATTAATTTTGTATAGGAGGATTTGTACGACGAGTGGAGTGATTTGAGGAGTAGTGCTTTTGACGAGTTTGCACATATTTCGAGGTAAGTAAATCTATGCTTCTTGTAAGTAGATCTATGCTTACGTGTAAATATTTCTACACTTGTGTACAAAAAATTATATACGGAAAGATGTAAATGATGAAGGAACCTTTGTGAATGAAAGTCATAATAGGTTTTGTACCTATATACATTAGTTGTTGATAAATGGTTGACTTTAAGTTGACATGAATATGTTATGGATATTCTATACGTGTGTGGTATGTTCAAGTGAGCCTGTGTTGCTATGCTTTGTGTTTCTATGTGATTGCTTCATATCGATATATGGTTGATATGTTAATGAACATGTATACCTGTGTGCTAGTGTATACCTGCGGGGTATGGTTTAGATGATCCTGTGTGGATATACTGTGTGACTGTGAGATTACTATATGTGAGATATACCTTGTTGTATGCTGATCTGAATGTTATTTTTGAATTGACTATTAAGAATGTCATTCATACATTTACATATTGAATAAATATCTGTGTGACATGATCCTGCGTGGATAAGGACTTGTTGTGTACTGTCCTAGACTTAGTTGTGTCCAGTCTGAAACCTCTCCTACTGTGTGCGATAGAGGAATTCCACTACTGTGTGCTATGGTGGACAGTAACCCGGGGTCATCCTGTGTGGAGTTCCATTAGCATTGACATTGCATATATTTGCATTCATAAGATTACAGTGCTATAATGGATATCTGTGTGATATATAACCTGTGTGGTTAGTGATTACGGTGTGTTATCTTGTGTGGATATAGATCTGTGTGATCTGGATTACTGTGTGCTTAAATAAAGGAACTCATGTGTGGATTATATATATATATCTGTGTGATATAATACTTGTATAGTTAGAGATGCCTGTGTGGCTATTCTGTTGGTTATTCAATGAAATGTTGTGTGCTTCTCGTGTTAATTGGCACGCCGTGCTAACCGGACCCCTGCACTTCAAATAAGCTAAATTTGGGCCTACACTTACTAAGTATTATTATATACTCACCCTCTTTATTTGTTTACATGATGTGTAGGTATAGCATGATTGCTACGAGGAGGACTCGAGTACGAAGATTGCAAACATGGATTGTTTTGAAAAAATGTTTAAAAGAAATGTATTTTATTTGTTATATTTCAAATAAGTTAATTGTAAAAGTTTTATAATTCTTTTCTATATTCATGTTTATGTTAGAAAATGTTTGAAACTGTTGGATAAATAGTTTTACATTTTTGTATTAAAAGATTAATAGAACTAAAATTTGAGCTTCACAATAGCAAGATCATATTCTTATGTTTCCACTTGCCTTCATATAGGATCATAATCCAGGATTTAATCACATTCTTGTCAAGCTTATGTGCTCAACCACGTAATAGTATCAAAGTTCACATTAACGTATTCTTGCTCGAGGCATGCTCCATCATTAACATATTTGCACGTTCGATCTTTAAAACTCCTTATGACCTCATCCATAACAAGTAAACCAACCCAAATCATCAAATTACCAAACAAAGTCTCACATTCCAGTTCCCATCTTGTTTCGTATCTCTGTAACTTCTACCTATTCGTTATCCAATATACATTCTACTGTGCACATGCATTGATTAAGGTAATCATCTAGTCTATGCACTTAGTCTCCCTTTAAGGCTTTTCTTACACCCCATAAGTTTCAACACTTTTGTACCACCCGTTTTTCGGTAGTATACCTTTAATACATTGCAGTTTATAAATCTCCATTTCCCTTATCTTTCATACTTGGCATCAACACTCTTTCTAACCAATCATTCGGCCTAAACTTGTTATAAGTTCTTCTGATCGACTATTGTAACCACACTGTATCTCTCATCGATTCTCGGTCAAATTCTCATCCATTTACATAACCACTCAACAAATTCAAGGCTACCTCTAATCATAGAGCATTTACACGAACACCCGAACATACCCTATAATCTTTATTTCTCGCAATAAACAATCTCGGATCATGTTTTACTTATCCCATCTGATACCCACGTACCGTCATTACAAATTACTCTATTTCAGCTCATCTAAAACTCTCTCATTGAGCTCTCACAATTATTTCTATGCTTGTAATCTCCCATCTATCGAGTAATGCAGCCCAACGTAGGTAAGCAAGAACATAATTTGTGATCACATAAGAAAGGAATGCAACAATGCAGAAATTTTTTGAGAAATGCAAGAAATGTCTTACCCTTGGTAAAAAAATGCTATGCATGAAGCCATAGAATTCACTTCCTCATTCAAAGTACAACCCTGACATTACCTTCAAGAGAAAGAACGAGCGATAGCAACCTCAATGGTCACACTCTATAATCGAATCCTCAACCATACTTTACCATAGTCTCCCAATTTCATCCATAATAATACCTCAAATTTTTCTATCTTTGGTTACTTCTCTCGTATACACTATTATTCTTTCCCCACAATGGGGCTAATTACACTCCCTAAGTCCTTAACTCAATTTTACCTTTCACTCAGTCAATGCTTAGTCGGTCACTTAGACCGTGAAGTTCATTCATTGAAATTTTTAGTATGGAACTCAATCCACGCGTCACTCTAGATAACTTTTCCAATTGCTGGGAAAACACTCGTACGCTCAGTAGCCACTTAGGTTTTCTCTCAAGTTATGAATTTTGATTTAGGTAATTCGTTTGCCCCTCAAAATTTCACTCTTAATTGTTGTTGTCTCTTATGATTACAAGGTAGTTATCTCACCTTCGTTTCCAATCTCGCTTATACTAATGACAGATTTCTCTCTCAAACATAAATCATAACATAAATCATACACACACATTATATCACCATAATATGAATGAGTATAGTAATCTTACCAGAAGTGCCATTAGGATTGACCGTAGCCTCATCCTGCATCATAGCAGCCCCCTGTGTGTTGGGGAGAGCTTCTACCTGTGGAGCTCCCCCATCTCTTGAGATAGTACCCATAGTCTGTCCAAGTATTCCTATTCTCTCATCTGTCCTTTTTGTATAACAACGTTAAGCAACGTGGCCTGGCTTATTGTAATAATACCATACCAGGCGAGCATCCCCACCCGAATGTGTACTGTGATCTGGCGCTAGCAGTAGAGTACTCAACAACTTATTTTCCTTTTCTTCTGGAGTCATCTCCCACATGTCAAACAACCACTGATATAAACTTCGGAGGGTTTGAAATTGGTCTTCTTGCCCCTCCTGTGGAGCTAGACCCTCTTGAATTCTGTTGCTTCTTCCCCTCACGCCAGCCCTGCTCGGCCTCCAATTCTTCTGCCCTAATAGCAGTCTCCAGCAGAGTCTGGTAGGTAGGTTTTTCCTGCTATCTGGGTGAGAATGTTAAACCATAACCCTCGCTCAAAGCGATCTCTCCTTTGTTGGTCAGTAGCTACCTCTTATGACGTGTAACGTGAGAGCCTCGTAAATTCCACCTCATACTCCACAACAGTCATTCTCCTTTGTTTGACCTCTATGAACTACTTCTTACCCCCTCCTATACCCTCTTGACTTCTTTTGTTTCTTCCCCTCATGTCGGCCCTGCTCGGCCGCAAATTCTTTCGCGCTAATAGCGGTCTGAACAAAGTCTGGTAGGTAGGTTGCTTTCCTACTATCCGGGTGTGAATGTCAAATCGCAACCCTCACTCAAAGCAATCTCTCCTCTCTTGGTGAGTGGCTACTTCTTCTTGGGCGTAGTGTGAGACCCTCGTAAATTGCACCTCATACTCCACAACAGTCATTCTCCTTTGTTTGACCTTTATGAACTCTACCTTCTTTCGGAGGGAGGGGTGAACTTATTACAACTTCACACTATTTTTTAAGTAAGGAAATCAATCATAGTTATTACTAGACTACTACATACTAGGTCAATTGTTGAACTCATTTGCCCCTTAAACGATTATAATTTTAGTTTGCCAATAACAAGGGAACAGTCTTGGGAACGCCCAGCACAGGTCGTTCTCCAGGTCGTTCTCTCTCTCTGTTTTGCCTCATCAATAGAACAGCTGGGAGAAGCCCCAGCCCGTTCTGACCTTCTGTGCCCAGAAAAACAACTTAACACTTAGGAATTTCCACAAAACAAACCCAATACATAATTAACACTTCATAAGCTACCCTCACAACATCCACAACCTTAAATCTCAACACAATCCTCACTTTGAATTCCTTAACCAACATCAAACAAACCAATTACAAGTTCCATACAACAATCATCATATATCATTACATTTCCAATTCATGCAGATGCACTAAATCTTTTTCCGAACAACCCACATCCATGATTCTTCCATATTACCACATAATTCACCACATCCCACACAACAACACATACACTCATACATGCAACCAAATTCCATACTCACATGTAAGTAATTTCCCACACACACATATGTGATTCGTATTATAGATGACCACAAGTCACATTCCTCATTCTCATCATCAATTACCTTATAACACAATATAACATACCATAAAATTTCGATTGATTAATAGACCGCAGTACAATAAATCACAACCACATAAAATCGTACACATTTCATATAACTCGCATGATAACACATGTCAATCAATCACACACCATATTCATGTCATAATCTGCAGACCTTCATTCCCATGAAATCATCGTTATGTATGCATAATGAAAGCAAATGGTATGCTAATGCATTTCCACACAATATTTCCCGGGGTCTCATCCATAAAATAGACAACCTCTATTCTCTCTTTACACTCGAGAGATCTCTCTCTCATTTCATTTCATTTAGGCTAATCTCCTTTTTTATCCATACGGTAGAACAGTTGTCTTTTGGGAAGAACCTCTCGCCTTCCCATTCGTAAGTCAATCTCTCGCTTGCTTTTTCATTGGGCTTAACCCGGCATCGAGCTCTCGCTCTGGATAAAATCTCTGTAGGATAAATCCATGAAATGCATCATATGATCATAACCATACCACAAACACATACCATAAATCATACGCGTTCATATCGAATACGGTATTCTCAAAGATGTACACATGCATTTCACGAGATTTCTCACTAAACTATCATATGCCCTAAGGCTGCATTTCCATACGAGAATTCATACATAATAACATCCACATATTATCACATCTGAAAATTTCATACGAAATCAGACATTCACGGTTGTTCGCCTTTAATCAACTCAACTTAGGAATTACACCTATTCATTACGTTTTAATGAATGAAATCAAACTTTCATTCAACCACACCTACCTCAATAACATTATTCATCACAACACAAAACAAGCAATTCAAGTTCATTCAACACATATCAACCACGAACTCTCATAAATTTCCAAACATTTCGCACAAATCAAATCAAGCAACTAAATCCTTTCATTGACACATTTCCATTACCATTTTAATAATCAAGCATAAAAATAGGCGTAACCACACCGAGGTTAAAACCTACAATGGTAATCATCAAAAGTACACTTACCTCGAGATCCGCAAAGTCAACTCTCGGTTCAACTCCGACCGGGGTCCTGAATCCTACCTCCTACACAAATCAATACACATTTTGTTTATTATACACATATTCGAACTTAATTCCATATTCACATTCGTATTTCCCACAAATCCCCAATGACATAAACCCTAGCATTATAAATCCCACCATTCTTACAAAACTAAGATACATTCACAAACCATTAAGAACACTCATCAAAACCCATAGAACCCTACACAAAACCCTCAATTTTACACAAGAATTTCAGATGAAATACGACCTTACCTTGCTAGAAATTGTCTGAAAAGCCTAGAGTTCGTCTAAGCTAGGTTTTCCCTTCCAAACTATCAATTCCTACATGTGGGAAGTATGGTTTTGAGGTCTATAAAGGTTAGGATGGGTTTCTAGGGTTTTGAGAAGAGCAAGGATCGGGTGTGTTGAAGAAATATGTTTTCCTCTCTCCCTTCTTAATCACACTGCTGTTTTAAAACCTCGTCAGCTTAGAACGGTTTTGCGAACGATTTACAAAATCGTTTCCTAAACTGTTTTCACCAATCTTCAGCAACTCTGCAACCAAAACAGTTTAGGAAACAGTTTTGTCAAATCGTCCTAGGCTGTTTGTCACTGCTTTCCTACCTTTTTCACAAAATTTGGGTAAAAATTTTCGGGGCATTACATTTGTACCTATGGGCTTTGCTAGATATCGCAAATATTTGTGACCCGTAGAGCATGATCACCTACAAAGTACATGCTAGACTTAATTTCAAAACTTCAAGGTTCTACTATCAAGGTCCTCAACCATGATACCTCAAGTGTTTAATTAACATTCTTTGATGTTTTATCAAACACATACAACAGGTCAACACATGATATTATAAAATAATGCCTCACAATTTTATTAATCAATAATAAAAATTATAAACAATGTATTGGGCTAGGGCTTACACTAACATTTACCATCTCTCGACATGACTCGACTGCATCTCAACATGACTTAACCTCGTCTCCACTGCACCTCAACATGACTAGACCTGTCTTAGCGTGACCAGACCTCTTCTCTTCGTGACTCAACCAAGTCTACCCGTGAGTTGACCCTGTCTCGTCGTGACTTGATCCCATCTAGGCTTAACTCGAACGCATCTCAGTGTGATTTAATTGTGACTCTATTGTGTATCAGTATGACTCTAGCCCGTATCGACGTCACTCAACCTCGTGTAAGGATTCTCTAAAGTGACTCAACCGCGCCTCTATATGATCCGAGCTTGACTAGACTGCATCTCGACGTGATCCGAGCATTACTCGAACACTTTTCAGCATGAGCAGAGTGTGACTCGACCGATTCTCAGCGTGATCCTACCGTCGACCTTGTCTTGGTGTGTGTAAACAGCGTCTCGACTAGACTTGACTCCGTCTTGGCATGACTTGACCCTTTCCCGGTGTGATCCAAGCGTGACTTGGCCTTTTTTCAGCATTTTTCGAGCTTCTATCGACTGCATCTCCACAGGATCTAAGCTTAACTAGTCCGCACCTCGACAGGATTTGAGCTGGCTCGATCGCGTATCGATGTGACTATATCTCGTCTCAAAGTGACTGGACTGTGTCTCAGCGTGACTTAACCTCAACTCGGCATGACGACTTGACACCACCTTGGTGTGACTCTATCCCGTCTCAATGAAACTCAATTGTAACACAATATGACTCAACCACGTCTCGACCTCGTCTTGAATCGACTTAACCTGTCTCGGCATGAATACAGTGCATCACGGTCTGACTCGACAACGTATCATGACTCCACTGCCTCTCGACATGACTCGACTGCATCTCAGCCTGACTCTACTTCGTCTCAAGTGTGACTCGGCTGCATCCCGTAGTAATTAGATCCCGTCTCGGTGTGACTTTATCATTTGTCAACTTGGCTTGACCACGTCTCGGAATGACTCGACCCCGTCTTAGTGTGAGTTGACAACGTCTCCATGTGACTTGACCCTACCATGGTGTGACTCAACCACGTCTCCGTGTGACTAGGCCCGTGTAGGCATGACTAGACCGTGTCTCAGCATCTTCCGACCGTGGTTCACTCGCGTCTCAGCGTCACTCAACCTAATTTTGGCATTCTTTGAATGTGACTCCACGATGTCTTGGCATGACACGACCCCGTTTCGATGTTCTCTGAGCGTGAGTTGTGCGCATCTTAGTGCAATCCTATGATGAATCCACCAGGTTTCAAAGGGATCTGAGCGTGACTCGACCGCTTGCCAAGATCCGAGCCTGAATTGACTCCCTCTCTAAGTGACTGGACCACGTATCAGTGTGACTGGACCCCATCTAGGTATGACTCAATCGTGTCTTGGCATGACCTGATCCCATCTTGGCATGACTTGACCTAGTGCCAATCTGAGTCGACTGCAACTTGACGTGATTTTAGTGTTACGAACCCTCGTCTCACAAGAACTAAGCATGAATTAACTATATCTCAGTGTGATCCAAGTGTGAGTCCACTTCGTCTCTAGAGGATTGGATCTTCTTGGGTTGACTCAACCTCGTCTGTGCATTACTCGACCGCGCTTTATCGGGACTTGAATAAGTTTTGGCAGAACTCAACCGCATCTTAGCTGGACTCGACCTCGCCTTAGTGCAACTCGACTGTATCTTAGCATGACTCGACCTAGTCTCGGTATGACTCGACCCTGCCTCAGTGTGACTCTAGTGAATCTTGTCGTGACACCACCCCATCTAGGTATAACCCAATCTCGTCTCGGCATAACTCCATAGTGTATTGGGGTGATTCGACCATGTCTCGGCGTGACTCGACTGCATCTCGACATGACTCGATCGCGTCTTAACGTGACTCCATAGTGTATTGGGGTGATTCCACCGTCTCTCGGCATGACTCGACTGCATCTCGACATGACTCGATCGCGTCTTAGCGTGACTTCATCGTGAATTGCCTTGACTCAATCGCATTTCGGCTGCTTCGAACCTGTTTCTGTGTGACTCGAGCGCATCTTGGCATGACTCAAAACTGTCTCTATGTGGACCGAACACATCTCTGCGTTCTCTGAGCGTGACTCGACCGCATTTCAACGTGATCGTAGCATGGCGTGACCGTGTTTCGACGGGATCCTAAAATAACTCGATCTCCTTTTGTTGTGAACCAAGTGTCATTAGACAATTTATTGGCATGATCTGAGGAAAACTAAATCGTGTCTCGACGTAACTCGTCTTCATCTCGGCATGACTCGACCCCATCTCAGTGTGACTAAGTATGTCTCGGTGTGACTCCACCCCATCTCGCTTGACTCGACCCCGTCTCAGAGTGATCCGAGTGGACGTGCTCCAATGTGACTCGACCCCATCTTGGCATGATTTGAGCTTGACTTGATAGCATCTTAGAGCGATTCGATCATGTGTCCACGTGACTCGACCGCGTCTCGACGTGACACGAACGTCGTCGAAGCATAACTCGACCTCGTCTTGAGGTGACTCGACCCCATCGAAGTGTAAGTCGATCCATCTCAGAGTGATCGACCTCGTTTGAGTGTTACTCAATCGCGTCTTCGTGTGACTCGACCCATCTCAACGGAACTCTATACAGTCTCAGCATGCCTTGACCGTGTCTTGCTGTGATTAAAGCGTGACTCACCGCATATCAGAGTCACTCGACCTTGTCTCGGTAAGACTCGACGCGTAACTCGATCGCATCTCGGCATGACTCGACTACTCTCGATGTTACTCGATCGCTCTCGATGTTACTCGATCTTGTATCAGCAAGATGTGAGCGTGACTCGGCTGCTTGGATTGACCCTATCTAAAAATCACTTTACTGCATCTAGAGTGATTCGAATTTATCTCGGCGCGTGATCTGATGTAACTTGGTGTGACTACATCATATCTCTTGGTGACTCGACCCCTTCTGTGCGTGAATCGACATCATCATGGTGTGATTTGAGCATGACTCGACTGCATATTAATGAGACTCAACGTCGCCTTAGTGTGACTCGAATCCAACTCGGTGTGAGTCGGCAACATCTCGGTGTGACTTAATTGCATCTCGACGTTATTCTAGATTTACTCGACCACCTCTCGGAGAGATCAGAGCTTAACTCGAACGTGTATCAGAGAGATTCAGGGTGACTTCAACTCTTCCTGCTGGGATCCGAGTGTGACTTCTCGGCTTGATTTAAGCGTGACTTGACCGCTTCTCAACGTGACTCAATCCAGTCTTGAAGTGAGACCATGTCACTCTATGACTTGACCCCATCTCGGCGTAACTTAACCTGGTCTAGGCGAGACTTGACCCCATGCCAGCTAGACTCAACCCCATCTAGGCGTGACTATACCGAATCTTGGCATAACTCAACCCTTGCTCTATGTAACTAGACGCCACCTCAGCGTAACTCAACCCTGTCTTGTCATAACTCGGCCTCGTATTAGTGTGACTTGACCCCGTCTCGGCTATACTCAACCCTGTCTCTCCATTACTTGACCCGGTCTAGGAGTGACTCGGTCCGATATCGACACGACTGAACGATGACTCTACGTCACTTATCCTATCTCATCGTGACTCGACCATCTCTGTGTGACTCGATTGTATCTTGGCAAGATCTGAGCGTGACTTGACCTCATCTCGGCAGGGCTTGCACATGTCTCGGAGTGACCCGATCCAATCTCAACAAGACTCCACCTTATCTCAGTATGAATCAACACCATCTTGAAATTACTCATCTTCGCCTTAGTGTGACTTGGTCACATCTTGGCAAGATTTTACTGTGACTCGACCACGTCTCAGTAGGAATCGAGGGTGACTCCACCTCGTGTTGGTGTGATTCAAGCTTGTCTTGGCGTCACTTGACTTTGTCTTGCCATGACTCAACTGCATCTCCACGTGACTCATCCCATTCTGCGTGATTCGACCTTGGTTTGGTTTGAATTGACCCTATTTTAGTGTGACTGGAACTTATCTCGGCGTGACTCAAACTTATCTTAACGTGAGTCAAAAGTGTCTCGGCATGACTCTATCTTGTCTCGATGTGAGTTGACTACGTCTCCACATGACACGACCAATTATTGGCGTCATTTGACTGCGTCTCGGCTTGACTTGATAGCATCTCGACATAATTTTCCCTTTCTCGGCATGAATCGACCTGATCTTGATGTTAATCCACCATATCTCGGTGTCACTCCACCCCGTGTTGGCGTGACTCTACCCCGTTTGAGTGACCTGACCCCATCTCTATGTGACTTAATTACGTCTCCACGTGACGACCGTACCTTAAGGTGACTCAACCCCATCTAACTATGACTTGGTCGCGCTCATGATGTGATCGTGTCTCCACTGTGTCTCACCATGATTCAACCCCATCCTAGCGGGACTCAACCATGTCTCTCTGTGACAACGCTATATCTCGGCATGACATGAACCCGTCTTGACGTTATTACGTCCTGTCTATGTGTGACTCGAGCTCATCGCTATATGGCTTGACCGCATCGTGATGTGATTAGGCTATGTCTCAAAGTGACTCGACCCTATCTTGATACTCGACCCTGTCTTGATGTGATTGGATCCTGTTTAGGAGTGATTGGATCCTGTCTCAGCACGACGGGACAACGTCTCAACATGACTGGACCCGTCGCGGCATGACTGTAGCTTATCTTGGTAAGACTCAACCATGTCTAGGCATGACTCGTTTCTGTCTCAACGTGACTCGACCCCTCTTGACGCCACTTGACCCTGTCTCGACATGACTCTATTGGGTCTCGGTGTGATCGAGCGTGACTCGTCTGTATGTTGAATTGACTTGATATCGTCTTCGAATGACTTGACCCCATCTCGGTGTCATTCGAGCATCACTCGATAGCATCTCAACATGAATCGAACCTATCTCAGCGTTACATGACCCGTCTCGGCGTGATTCGAGCTTCATTTGACTACTTCTAGGTATGATCAGAGCCTAATTCATCCGTGTCTCGGTGTGATGCAAGCGTGACTCAACTGCATCCCAAAGTGATCGGATCGTGATTGACCGCGTCTGGGCGTGCTCCTAGCGTGAATTGACCATATCTCGCCATGATCCAAGGTTGACTCAAGCTCATTTCCTCCGAGTCTCAGCTTAATCCGAGCTTGAGTCGAGCACATCTCGTCTGCATCTCAGCGTGATCCGAGCGTGACTAAAGTGTGTTTTGACCACTTCTTGACATGACTCGACCAAGTCCCAGTACTCAACCCAATTTCAGTTTGACTCAATCTTGTCTTAGTGTGACTCCATCCCGTTTTGGCGTGACTCGATTGCATCTCAGTGTGACCTGTGAATTAACCACGTCTTAGAGTGACCCGAGATTGACTGGACTATGTCTTTATCTGAGCATGACTAAAATGCGTCTTCGGATGTTACAATCATTCCTCGACGTCGTCTCAGCGTGCATCGACCGCATCTCAGCGTGGGTCGACTGCGACTCGATGTGATTTGACCGCGTTTCCCCATGACACGCCCTCGTATGGCGTGACCCAACCGCGTGTCGGAGTGATCTCAACATGACTTCACTGCATATCAGTTTGGCTTGATGCATCTCGACGTGACTCGACCTCATCTCAGCGTGACTCGATTGTGTCTCAGTGTGTCCTAACACTTTTTTACAAAACTACTGCACAAGTTCACACAGTTAAGTAACGAGGGGAGTATAAAACTCGACCCAATATCGAACCCTAGAGAAAAACTAGTAAGCCATGCGATTTATTATTGCATATTATGAGTTCAATAAATTAAAGATTTGGCTTCTGAATTAATATTGAACTACATGAATTTAAATGCAGTTAATTCTAAAATGTGAGAATTGTAAAATGCTAATAAAAAAATCAAGAGTCAAAAATGTAAAATGCGCAAAATAAAGAAAGATAATTGAAAAGCACTTAATGTAAAAACATCAAAGGTAAATGAAAATGAAAATTGCATTCTATTGAAATGTAAATGTGAAATCCAAACAATTAATTAAATGCTCAAAGATGTAAAGTAAACAAATTAACTAATTAAACTATCATCCAAGGCATCAAACTCAACCTAAGTGAATCCTAGAAAAAACCCAATGTAAACATGCAATAAAAAACAGAACAAAATCAGAAATCACTCAAAAATAGGAATCAAAATGCAAAAAGCTAATGAGGCATCGATCAAAATGTAAAGGAGAATGCAAAATTAAACTAAAACAAATAAATGAAAGAAGAAATTCGTGAAATTTAATCTAAAGTCAAAACCTAAACCCATAACCCCATGTCAACCTAAGGTTTTTGCAACCCCTGTAAAACTCTATTTTCTCTTCCGAACAACCCTTCTTATCGATGATTGCACTGTTCCATTGCTCCACACTGTAGTGCTGAGTAAAGCACGAGTTGTGATCCATATTTTCAAAAATGACATGATGTC
>CANYCX011357127.1:0-23909 GCA_948193385.1 Breynia disticha f. nivosa | reverse complement strand
TAATTAAAATACCTAAACTATAGTGAAATTGGAGGAGATTAGGCCGTGGAGGCCGAGGTTCCCCTGCGCACGCAGTTCAATGGATTATAGGATTCGCTTACTGAGTATTTTTAAAATACTCACCTTTTCTATTTGATTGTTAATTGTGTGCAAATCGACAGTAGTGGTGCTGGACTACATTTTTGGGCGGAGCGAGTACGTGTGATACAGACGGCAGGTCGGCTCCTAGATGTTTTCGGGAACTTTCCACTTTTGATTTTTCTATAGCCTCGAACATGATAGGCTTTTGGCAGCTGCATTGTTTTCAAACCAAAACTATAGCTTCCGCATTTTCATTATTTTGTATCAGGCTTGGTTTGATTTAAATGCATGGTTGTCATATTGATATATATATATATATATATGGATACATATTTTTTCTTCTTGCTCAGTTCTTCATTATCTTTGTGAGTTATGTTTTAAAAACGAAAATAAATATAGTGCCAAAATCAGATTTGATAAAAATGGAAATGTTTAAAAATGAGCGTCACAGAGGCCTAGTCAAATTACTATAAGCATTTTTAAGCTTTTGAACACCAGAATCCAAGGCTAGGTGCAAATGATGATCTCAAAAAGCCTTCGACCATATGGTTCAAATTTAATTGGGTCTCATTGTGGTAAAATATGAAATGACTCAATTTGGTGCATTCAATTATGTCTTTGTGTTATAATCTTGTT
Source organism: Breynia disticha f. nivosa (assembly GCA_948193385.1). NCBI lineage: Eukaryota > Viridiplantae > Streptophyta > Magnoliopsida > Malpighiales > Phyllanthaceae > Breynia > Breynia disticha. The sequence continues at coordinate 23,192 of CANYCX011357127.1, read as the reverse complement.
TAATTGCACGATTTGACTTTTAAGAAATCTGACATGCTCATATTTATCTAATTGTTTCCATTTTTAATAAGAATTCCAAAGGAAACATAACCTTTGGTCTTATACTAGTTTTATTATACTGTTCCATATTTATTCATTATCCAACCAAGAAACAAATCCCTTACGATTTGAAATTAAGGAAAAGTGAATTCGACCATATAGGGGAGTATTTGTTTATTCCATGTACTTTGATAATATTTGAAGTGATATTTATTTGATTTAAGTGAATTTGTCTTTCTCAATCATATGCTAATGTGTTTAAATTTATTAATCCAATTTTATACTTGCAACATTATTGAATTGTCCTATTCATAATATTTTTGAAAGATTTTTCTTCATAATATTTTTGAAAGATTTTTCAATTGGGATTAGGTATTCAGTCCTAATTTGGATTGAAAATGTGTTTCAAAGGTGTCTTTCTTTAAAAAAAATGGTTACTGGAGTTCAACACAAGTTTGCAATTCCATTGGTTTCCGAAGGTTGAGAAAAGAGCCATTTCATTGATTATGTGCCATATGGTGGCTATCTTAGCTTCATTTCCCATACAGAGGTCAACTTCAGCATTGACCAACTCTTTCTTATATCTTAAACAACCTAAATATGCAAAAATATATGACCCACATTTGGTATACAATACCCATGTGTTTGAAATATAGAGATTGACCTCAATAACAAAAATATAAAAACTAGAAGTCTTGCATCTATTCTTAGTTCTCTTCCAAGTAGAGTTTGCAATCACTACACTAATGTCCAATACTATATTGTCATTTGAACACAATCTTCTTAACCAAGCAGAGAAACAAGTTTATTTTCCTATGAACATTAGTAATGATGTGAAAAGTTTCATCCTCTTCACTTGGTTTGGGCTCTAGTAACACAATCTTTCCATAATCTTTAGATGCAAGTTCCTCTTTACCATAAGGTACAACTTTAAACTTCATCCTTTAGTTAAGAATTTCCATTAGATCAAAGTTCAACTTCACATCTTTAGGCATTGGTTTTATATTTCAATTAAAACAATTTCATTTATTTATTCTTGAATATACATACATGCATTCACATAAGCTCACTTATATACATTGCATACACCATGTTCATTTTTTCCTATATATGTTAAAAATGCATTATTTAGAAAACAAAATGATTAAAAAGGAAGTACCAATAATCATGCTAAGACGTAAACATAAAATTAATAAAATTGGTCAAATAGATTAATTTACTACATATAGATCAAAATGAAAATAAAAATTAAGGATTCCTATGACGCAAAAATTTATAAAATTCATTTTTGAATAAATAAGGATTTTGGCAACCATTTTTTCTTTTAAAATAGTTTATCAAGCCAAATATAAAGATGAACAATCATGCATTCATTAAGCCCAGGCAAATGTTAGCCAATACAAAACTACATATAAATATAAAGAAGTAATGGTTTGGTTTAAAACAATGCATGAACAATCTATCTATACTATCATATGTATAGATGTACAAAATTCAAAAGTATAAAATCCAAATGCTAGGAGCCACAACCTCATAAACGCCTATCGCACTGCTAGCTGTCACTAAAAATCAGAGTCCTGCAGTAACTATCACCTCTCTCCACAATCACCACACCAACAAACACACGAGTAAAATTAATTACCTAGTAAGCACGTTTAAAACACTTACCAAAGTAGTTACTGCATAAGTACTCATTCTTTGTTATGTTTTACGTATATTATGCGATAGGGGGCAATCTTCCCTATTTAACCTCTATCATTTTTATTCTTTAATTCTTTAACTAAGCAATAACCTTCAATACATTATTCAAGTATTAGGCCTATTTCTATCTTTCTTTTCCCTTTCATTCAATTCTATTTTACTTTGTTAAAGGCACAGAAATGGGCTAGAGAACGGTTGGCTCAACCCGTTCCTCCAGCCGTTCCATCCTTCTGTCCAACTGAGTAACAACAAACAGTTTGGGAAATGATTGTAGGCAAACCATTTTCCAACCCATTCTGACCTTCTGTCCAGGTTAGTAATACCAAAAGGTTTGGGAAATGGTTTTGGGAAAACCATTTTCCAACCCGTTCTGATCTTCTGAAATCCCCTAAAACATAAAATAGCTTGGGGAAATGGCTGGGTGAGCCCATTTCCCAACTCGTATTGACCTATTGTTTCTAGAAAACTGTAGCATTTAACATACAACACTTCCTTAACATTTTTTACAAACATGCTTCGAACACATGTTAATATCACTCACATATACAATGTTCATAATCATATTCTTTACATAATATTCAATGTTCCAACCTTTAGCACTCACATTTAAGATACCATTCAAGCATACCACTGTCAACTCATTTCAACCATAACATTAACATTTAAACATCCATTCTCTTTCCGTGGCAACGTAAACATAATACTCCCATACATATGAAATTCTTAAAGTATGGATGAATGCATAATGCAATGGCAATGCATTCTCATACAATATGCATGCACAAGAGTCTTCCATTTTCATCGGGCCCAGTCTGGCTTTGAGCTCTCTCCCAGAATCATCATCGGCCCAGCTGGCATCGAGCTCCCGCTCAGAATATAACTCAGGCCCAGCCTGACATTAATCTCTCACTTAGGATATCCTCAAACCCAGTCTGGCATTGAGCTCACGCTAGAATCTCACGACCAAGTGTCACACAATAATGCAAATGCAACAAATGAACATATGTTATTCATTATGGCCATCAACCTCAAGTGCATAATCATGAAAATATCATGACATTAATAACAAGCATTTCACAGTAATCTCATTTCCATATATGCACACATTTCATGCTTCTTTATTAACATCAATCACGTGCATTATTCTTGCAATATTGATCAATTTGTATCATTATTCCATCTTTCATCATTAATAGCAAACATCTTAAGAGTATGTGTGTTGTGATGGATTGGTTTATGAGAAAATCAATATGTTCATGATGTGCTATGGCCATATATAGTAATAAGGGATTTATATGGTGGACAGAAAGGTAAAGGATATGATAATTGGCTATAAGTGAAATAATATATGATGCATGTTCTTTGATGAATATATATGCATATAGAATTGATAAATGATTGTTATGAGATGAGAATTGTGGGTTGCATGATTTGTATGTGTTGACTTAATGGTTATGGCATGTTTGTGAATTGGGTTGTTGATTAATTATGAAATAGATTCTAGACATGGTATGTTATGGGTTATGAATTGTATGTTATGGATAAATAAGAGCATAAGATGGTTGGTTTGATATGCTTGGATGTTGTATGAAGTGTGTATGTATGTGACCTAACTTAAATGTGTGAGAATGAGTTTTACAATGGGATAACGTACGTTAGGAAGGATCTTAACGTATGTTACCTTAATGTTTGTATTGATCTGAGAGTTATGTCCAAGTAAATGAAGTCATTAACGTACGTTAAGCGGCATAATAACGTAAGTTAATGTAGAGTAACGTACGCTAGTGTAAGGGTAACATACATTATTCATGTATGGAAAATGGGCAATCTGGCTGTTGAATAACGTACGTGAGTGTTAGGTTAAGCATACATTAATTTTGCCGAGAGGATAGTTTTGACCTGAAATAACGTAGTAAGGCTTATTTTAAGTAAACTAATGATCTAGAATGATTTTCCCTAGGGACTAAAACACCTAAAAATCCTTACCAACGAGTACTTATGAATTAACTACCTTGGTAAGTGTGTTTTAGGTGTATTTACTGGGTATTTAGTTACTCACGTGCATGTGTGTTTCTGTATGGTGTGTAGAGTGACGGTGATTAGCGACGGGACTTCCTTTTTAACAAAGCTAAGCGATTCAATTTTGGAAGAAGGTTGAGCTCCTGGTTTTGGGATTTTGTTAATGTTTTATGTTTATATGAATTTTTGTATAGATGTGATTTACAAACATTGAATGTAAATCGTTTTTCCATAGCTTTTGCATTACACTTCTTATTTTGTGTACGACCGACATTGGTCCTTGTTAAATGGTTTGAAAACTATATTTCTTTATTATTCTCTCTCATAGAATTCTCCGTTTAAAAAAATGGTTGCCAAAATTCTAATTTATTCAAAAATGAGATTTGTAAATTTGAGCGTCACATTTGGTGGTATCACAGTGGGGGTTAGAATTCCCTGCGGACTACACCAGAAAATGTTTTTATTGCATCATTATTTCTGAAACTAATGTTTAAAAAAATGGTGATTTATATAGGATGGAGGCAATCAACAATGTATCGCATGAGGCCGCTGAGTCCTGAGAGTTTGTGCAGGGGCAAGGATCTACCCAAGGGCAAGATGAGCAGCAAACACACGCTGCTATTCCACCTATCGATCACGCCTATGCACATGTATACGAAATGATGAAAAGAATGATTAGAGAGCAAAGGATCAATTGGGAATCAATATTGATAAAAACTTCAAAGAGGTGCACAAACAAGGAGCGAAGTCCTTTGAGGGCACCACTGACCCAACTGAGACGGAGCATTGGCTCAAACATACAGAGTGAATTCTCAATTGGATGCAGTGCACTCTAGAACAAAAGCTGAGGTACTCCTCCTCGCTTCTAGAGAAAGATGCTTGGGACTAGTAGGACATGGTTCCTGAAAGCCAGAACGACCCACCTTGTACCGAAGTCAAAAGAAGATCCAGTTCATGGAATTTAAACAAAGGAGAATGACTGTTGTGGAGTATGAGGTACAATTTACAAGGCTCTCTCGTTATGCACTGGAGGAGGTAGTTACAGATCAATAAAGGAGAGACTGCTTTGAGCGGGGGTTGTAGTTTGACATTCGCACTCGGATATCAGGAAAGCAACCTACCTACTAGACTTTGTTGAAGACCGCTATTAGAATAGAAGAATTGACAACCGAGCAGGGCCAGAGTGAGAGAAAGAAACAAAAGAGGTCAAGAGGATCTAGTGCTATTGGAGGGGGTAAGGGGAGTGATTCTAAACCATTCGGAGATCATACCAAGGGCAGTAGACATATGACAGGTGACTCTAGAGGTAAAGGAAACCAATCTGCCCGATACTTCACTACTAGGCGCCAAAGTAGAAATATGTACCTAGGTGGGGATACTAGCTCGATATGGTATTATTATAACAAGTCAGGCCACGTCACTCAATATTGTTACAAAAAAAAGACAGATGAGAGGATGGGGATCTCTAAACAAAGTACTGTTGAGGATAATAAGATGATTAGTGAGGTTGACAAAGGCAAAGAAAGGTGGATAGAGGCAAAGAAAGGTGGACAGATTATGGATACTACCTCCAGAGGCAGGGGAGCTTGTCAAACAGCAGCTCTGCCCCAGTCAAATGTATATGCTTTGATATTGGATGAGGCTGTAGCCAATCCCAGTGGCAATCCTGGTAAGATTACTATACATATTTACATTATGGTGGCATAATGTGTGATACATGAATAATGTTATGTGATTTATGGTTGAGTGAGAAATCCTTTATTTGTATTAGTGAGTTAATTGAAATTGAAACTGAAGAGAAAAATTATCGTATAAGTATATTGATCAAATCAAATAAGAGTAAAATTATGAGCGGCAAATGAATTGCCTAAATGAGACTTGAGAACTTAGGAGAAACCCAAGTAACTAGAAAGAATATGAGTGGTTTTTTCCAGGGTTTAGGAAAGTGATCTAAAATGGTGTATGGATAGAGTCCCGCACAAAATTAAAATGAATAAACTTGATGTACCAAATGACCGATTAAACATTGTGTGAGTGAAAAGTAAAGTAAAAATTGACAACTTATGGAGTGTAATAGCTCCATTGAGGGAAAAACAATATTATATACAGGAGAAGATACCAAAGAAAGGAAAAATTTAAGGTATTACTTGTGGATGAAATTGGGAGACTATGGTAAAACATATTTAAGGATTTAATTGTAGACAGTGAACATTGAGGTTGCTATCGCTCGTCCTTTCTCTTGAAGGTAGCGCCAGTGTTCTAATTTGTATGAGGAAGTGATTCTTTGATTTCATGTGTAGCTTTCTTGACCAAAGGTAGGACATTTCTTACATTTTGCGTAAATGTTATGCACTTTTGCATTTCCTTTCCATGGATACACAAATCATTTTCTTGCTTAGCTAACTTAGGCTGGAATTACCCGATAGATGGGAGATCGCGAGCATAAAGATATTTTTGAAAATTGAATAAGAAAGTCCTTCGAGAAAATGGAAAATGAAAGTATTTGTGCGATAAATGAGTGTGCCTAAGTTTTGTTATTTTAGGTCGTATAATGAGAATGCATGTCCAGATCTTTAACCATTACTTACAAATGTGAGAATGGAACAATAAGGAGCGAATTACGATGATATATTAGAGACAGGGGTTTTGATGAGTTTAGCATGATTACAAATTCTTTAGATGCTGGTTGGATATGGGAATTAGAGATTTATGGAGTGTAAGTTGACATTAGGATTGATGATGAAAATACGATGTGTTAAAGGTATATTGCCTAAAAACGGGTAATATAGAAATGTTGAATCTTATGGGTGTAAGAAATATATTAAGTGAAAATTCATGAGTGGAATACTTGAATGGTATGGTGTAATTGAAAATGTAAGGTTATTACTTGGTTACTTGTGTGAGTGTAAATTATGGTGTTGAACTCAGATGGATAAAGGTGAGTATAGAAGTTGAGAAGAGAAAGAGCAGAAAAGAAAATAATGACTACCAAAAGACATGCAAAAACTGCTTGGGGAAGCGAGGGTACAAATTAAGAATAATGGGTGTGATGATGCACATTGGTATTTTGGTAAGTTGGAAAGAAGATTGAAATGAGAATAAATGTGGATTGAAATGTGAACCGATGGATGACTTGCTTGACATTGATGTGAATACTGAATGTGATTGCTATTACAATCAAAGATGATTAATGAGTTGTATGTGTTAACAATAGTGTATGATGGGAGTGAGATAATATAGTTTTAGGATAGGATTGGTTACGAGGCCACTACGAGGTACATACCTTGAGGAAAGAGTGGTAGTGGGTGCCATATGGATTTTGGCGGGAGTTGGTACGGTGATGTTACGAGTGGATAAAATTTTAGAAATGAAGACGAAATTAGAAAAAACCTCAGGGAGGCAACAAGAGTTCTTGTGCTAAGGACAAGAGATGTTAAACCCTTAGACTTGGGTAAAAGTTTGAGGATGAATTTCTTAGGGGGAGAGCTGTAATGCCCTTAAAAATTTCTAATTTAATTTGGAAGAGTATATATATAGGAATTTGTATATCGGGGATTGAAGGAGAGTCAAAATGGAAATTTCACTAGACTCGGCATCAGTAACATACGTTAATGTTGTGAATAACGTATGTTATTCTGCAAGTCTGTTGAATAACGTACGCTACCAGCTTCAATAACGTACTTTATTCATGTTTGGTTTCCCACATTAATGTATGTTGATTAACGTACGTTAATTTTTTTAGACCTACATTATCGGGGGTTTGGACGCGTCATAAAAAGGCGTAAAACAGCCTTGGACAAGATATAAACTATCCCAAACCCTCCCAACAGTTTCCACAACCCCCAATCACCTTTCTAAGTTTCCCAAACACTAAATCGTCCTACCAACTCGTGGATTTCCACAGCAAAACAACAAATTAATCCTTCCATCGGATTTCCTCTAAGCTAGGGTTTATAGCAAACTAGGAAGAAAAGTAAGATCTCTAAACCTAAGGTGAAATCTGTTAGAAATGAGATGAAATTGGGATGGTTTCATGATAGTTACTAAATGTATAAACATTTAACCAAAAATTAGGGGATTTAGAAGAGACTGAGGAATTTAGGGTTTTAGGGAAAGTTGGGGATTTTGAGGAATTATAAGAGTAAATGAGGAAATATGTAAAATTAATTTGTATGACATGAAATGTAACATGATTTATGTAGGAAGTGACATTTGGAACTCGAATCAGAGTTGAGTACCAGCCAACTTCGCAGAGTTCGTGGTCGTGCACCAAATCAACACTTACCATTGTAGATCTTGCATTTGTATGGTTAAGCATGTTGATTAATACTTCATTTGTTAAAATAATAGAGAATATGCGTCAATAAAGGACTTGTTGCTTAGATGGCTTGGTGTCACTTTACTTTGAATTTGTGTAAGTTGTGTGTTGATATGTTGAATGCTAAATGGTAAGGGTAATGTACTAATAAATGACATACCATCTGAACTAAGTGATAATGAAATTATGTCCAGCCTAGATATGTTATATATATGGTGAGGTGCTTATGAATTGTGTTGTAATGTGCTTATGATTTGTGTTATGGAGTGTTAATTTGTGATAAAACGATGGATTATTTGAGATAAGATGTTTCAAAGTACATGATATTAAGTGTTGAATTGTTTGAAAATGATTGTCGCTTATATCTTGCTATGCTCCGGCATGAGGCTTATAACAATAAAGTTTGAATTAAGTGACGGTGTGAAACCATGTTAATAAGAAAGTGTGGAACAAAATATATTTGGATATCCATGTGCATGAGTAATTATGATCGTTGTTACCAAACAATTTGTTGATGCATGATTGATAATATGAGCAATTATTATGCATTAGAAATGAATTGTGAGAAATGATATGGATTACGAATTTCATTGGAGGCATTGTATGCACATGATTTCATGATCATGATGTGGTATGTAAAAGGGTAGTAACCCAAAAAGAAGTAACGAACTGAGCAAGAGCTCATCAACCTAACTGTAAACAAAAGAGCATTTTCCTCTTATTGTTGAGTTAAAAAGGGATTTAATCCTAATGAAAAGAAATTCTGAGTGAGAGGCTTATTGAAAAAAATGGGGAATATCCCCAAAATGAAAAGTTATAGAGAAAACTCTCTAAGAGAAATGATGAGTCCCCGGGGCATGTGTTGTCTGACATGTGATGTTTTAGCATTCATTATACACCAATGTACGAATAATATGAATTATGCATGGGTGTGGAATTTTGGATGTAAATTGCTTTGTGTGTTATGATGGATTGTTTCGTATGAGTGTGGAATTATGGATGTTAAATTGGTATGCGTGTCGTGATGGATTGTTTTATGAGAAAATTGATGTGTTGATGATGTGTTATCGCTGTATGTAATAATAAGGGATTTATGTGGTGGACACAAAGGTAAATATGATAATTGGCTGTGAGTGAATAATATGTGGCGCATATTCTTTGATGAATATATATGTATATAGAATTGATAAATGCTTGTTATGAGATGAGAATTATGGGTTGCATGATTTGTATGTGTTGACTTAATGGTTATGGCATGATCGTTAATTGTGTTGTTGTTTAATTATAAAATGGATGCTAGATGAGGTTTAACTTAGATGTGTGAAAATGAGTTCTGCAATGGGATAACGTACGTTAGGAAGGATTTTAACGTACGTTACCTTAATGTCTGAGTTGATCCGAGAGTTCTGTCTAATAAAATAGAGCCATTAGCGTGCATTAATTGGCATAATAACATACGTTAATGTAGAGTAATGTACATTACCATGAGGGCAACATACGTTATTCATGTCTGGAAAATGGGGAATCTGGCTATTGAATATCGTACATTAGTGCTAGGTTAAGCGTACGTTAATTTTGTCCAAAGGATAGTTTTGACTCGAAATAATGAACTAAGGCCTATTTGAAGTAAATTAATCATCTAGGATGATTTTCCCTAGCGACTAAAACACCTAAAACACCTTACCAATGAGTACTTATGCTTTAACTACCTTGGTAAGTGTGTTGTAGGTGTACTTACCGAGTATTTAATTACTCACATGCATGTGTGTTTTTGTATGGTGTGTAGAGTGATAATGATTAGTGACAACACTACGTTTTTAGCAAAGCTAAGTCATGCGATACTGGAAGAAGGTCAAGCTCCTAGTTTTGGGATTTTGTTAATGTTGTATGTCTATATGACTTTTTGTATAGATGTGATTTACAAACATTGCATGTAAATCATTTTTCCATAGCTTTCGCATTACACTTCTTTTTTTGTGTACTACTGACATTGATCCTTGTTAAATAGTTTGAAAACTATAATTGTTGATTATTCTCTCTCGTAGAATTCTCTATTTAATAAAAAATGGTTTCCAAAATTCTTATTTATTCAAAAATGAGATTTGTAAATTTGAGCATAAAAACCATTTCCTAATCCTCTCTCAATCTCACCAAGAAGAAGTTGGAAACTCACACATTCCATATTCCTACACAAATCCCACACAACCCACGCTAAATCCACTCCAAAACCTCAAGAATCTCATCAAAGATTAAGAACTTACCTTTCTTCAAGTTGCCTTAAACTCAAGAATCCTCCCAATGGATTGTCTCCGTGTGAATCTCTGGAAATCTAAGAATGATGGGTTAGGATTTGTGTTTAGGAGGGTCTAGGCTTTAAGGTTTGGAGGTGTTTTCTATCGGTTAGGGTTATGAAATGATGTTCCTCTCTCTCAATCTTCTCAAATACGCTTCTACTTTAAATTCATGCCATAATATCGTATGGACCACATACCTTGGACTCAACTTTCCTCTCTGCCAGAATCTGATCACGCCTCTCCACGATAAAACTCAGAGGAAAACCCTATCACCAACCTCATACTCTCTCTCGACGATGCCGATCAAAATAGTTTTTCTGTATCTCCTGGGCTGCCTACATAAATCTCTTTACTACATTCACTTTCTCGAGGGTTTGCTTTACCAGCACTGGTCCCTCAATCTACAGCAGACCCTCAACATCCCAATAAGCTGGGCTTGACACCGTCTCCCATATAAGGCCTCATAAAGTGCCATCCTAATGTTTGAGTGATAGTTGTTGTCATAAGCAAACTCGATCAATGGTAAGTGATCGTCCCAGTTACCCCCGAACTCCAACACACAAGCCCTCATCATGTCATATACTATCTGAATGGTCCTCTTAGACTGACCGTCAATATGAGGATTGAATGCGCTACTAAACTGCAATTTGGTGCCCATGGGATCCTGTAAACTCCTTCAGAATCTCGAGATAAATCTCAGATCATGATCTAACATGATCGACATCGGAACTCCGTGCAACCTCACAATCTCTGCCACATACAAGCTCGCAAGCTTGTTAAGTGTGTTATCCTATCTGATAACTAGGAAATGAACCGATTTTTTTAGACCTATCCACTAGGACCCAAACTACATCATGACGTCTAAATGTCCCCGGTAAACCCACAATGAAGTCTATAATGATCTTTTCCTACTTCCATTTGGGAATCTCTAAAGGTCTCAATTTCCCAATTGGAGCTTCATGTTCTGCCTTGACCTGCTGGCAAGGAAAACATCGATCGACAAAGGCAGGAATCTCTTGCTTCATGTTCACCTACCAGTACATATTTCTTATATCTCGATATGTGCTACCAGAATATACCAAATACGGGGAAGAATGTGCCTCAACCATCAAACTCTCCTTAAGCTTTGTTATGCCTGGAACACATAATAGACCCTGTAATACAGCACTCCCTCATCATTCAGTCGATGGGGTGTAATCACTTTTCCTTTCTATATTTTCTTCTTGAGTCTCATCAAGTGTTCATCCTCCTTTTCCCACACTACTATCAACTCCCTCATATGGGGTCTAACCTGTATGTTAGCTAACATCTTACCCAAAAATCAAGTCCAATAAACTCTAAGCTCTCTCAATACAAATAAGGACTCTGCCCGATAGGTCACTAAATCCTCATTCTCTCTCCCTTTCCTATTTAAAGCCTTAACGACCATATTCACTTTCCCAGAGTGATACTCAATAGCACAATCATAATCCTTAAGTAACTCTATCCACTTTCTCTGTCTCAAGTTTAGCTCTCGTTGAGTAGTCATATACTTGAGACTCTTGTGGTCGGTGAAAATTTGGAAAGTATCACCATGCAAGTAATGCCTCCACACTTTTAAAGTGTGGATGATCACCGCCAACTGCATATCTTGGCTAGGACAATTAGCCTCATAGGCTCAAAATTACCGAGACGTATAACCAATCACTCGTACATTCTGCATAAGTACTCTGCCTAAACCTTCCCCAGACGCGTCTGTATACACTACAAATCCACCTCCCTGCTTCAATAACATCTGAACTAGAGCCTCTACCAATTTCCTCTTTAGCTCCTCAAAGTTTGCTTAACATCGTTCAATCCAAATGAATAAAACACCTTTCTTTAGCAATGAAGTCATCGGCCTAGCCATCCGGCCAAACCTAAGAAACTCTGCACCTCTGTCACATTCCTAAGAGCTCCCATTCCTACAGTGCCTTAATCTTACTCGAATTTGGTTTAACACCCTTTGCCAAAATCACGTGGCCTTGGAAGGCCACCTCTGCCATCCAGAACTCACATTTGATGAACTTAGCGCATAGCTCTTTTTCCCTCAATAACTCTAACACTATCCTTAGATGTCCTTCATTCTCCTCTCCATCTCTCAAGTACACCAATACGTCATCAATAAAAACCACTAAAAATGATCCAAGTATGGCTTGAATAGTTTGTTCATTAGAGCAATAAAAGTTGCTGTCATATTAGTCAACCCAGATGGCATCACTATAAATTCAAAGTGGCCATATGAGTCTTGAACGCCACATTTGGTATCGAACTCTCCTATATCTGTAGCTAGCAATACCATGACCTTAAGTTGATCTTGGAAAACAACATTGATTCCCTTAGCTAATTAATCAAATTATAAATCTGAGGCAACAGATACTTGTTCTTCCCTGTAACTTGTTCAATTGGCAGTGGTCGATGCACAACTGCATACTCCCATCCTTCTTTCTGACAAATAATACTGGCACGCCCCATAAAGACACACTCGACCAAATAAAACTTTTCTCTAGAAGCTCCTCTAACTGCTTGTTTAATTCCTGTAACTTTACGATCGCTTTTTGGTAAGGTGCCACTAATACTAGTGTTGCCCCCAACACTGTTTAATATCAAAATCCACTTCTGTTTGGGGTGGTAATCCCAGTAAATCCTCGGGAAATATCTCAGGAAAATCTCTCAGTATCTCCACATCCTTCACTCCCAACTCATCCATGCTCAAATTTATCACACAAGTCAGAAAGGCTTCACACCCATCTGTCATCAACTGCAATACAATCGGCGCTGAAACTAAAAAAGATGGAATGACCTTCTGTTCACCTGCTAACAATAATTTTCGATCACCCTCGACCTTAACTAAAACTTCCTTCGCATAGCAGTCCACTACTGCTTTATTCCTAATAGCCACTCCAAACCTAAAATAATCCCAAACTCTGCCATTCATAAAACTATCAAGTCTGCCTCATACTCAAGTTCACCAATCTTCAGCTCGTAATTCCTCAACTCATGTTTTACCATCGTAGTCCCTCCAGCTGGCATAGAAGGAACAAGCGAAAACTGAGTCAATAAACAAAAATACATCATATGAAAAGAGAGTAATTGTAACAGTGATGATGTCTAGATTTGCAGTGACCTCATCCTGTGTCATAGCATAGATACAATTCTGGATGCTACCATAGACGAGAGACTGCTCCTCCTTTGGATGTGGTACCTTCTGTACATTCTCCTCTCCCTCGACCTCTGTCGGTCGTGGTAGCTGGCATATTGTCTCACATGCTACTGTGTCTGAAGACACCCCATCTGTGTAGTCCTCATCTTCAGTAGTTTCAAGAGTGTCCTGGCTGCTGGCAACTGTAGCAAAGTGATCTGGTATCTCCTCCAATATATGTACCTGCACTCTGATACTGGGAAATAGGAGGACTAGAGGAATGCCCTCTCCCACTCTCTACTCCTCTTTTCCCACTCCCTACTCCTCAGGAGTGTCTACTATCCCTGCCTGTACTGCAGGATGTTTTAGAGTCAATCCTCTAGAGTCCCCTGTAGCCCTCTCTGAAGCCCTCCTCGACCAGTAGCTCCTCTGCCCTGATGGTGGTCTCGAGAAAACTCTGGTAGCTAGGTGGCTTCATCGCAATCTGTGTGCGGATATTAAACCATAACCCGCACTCAAATTTTTCTCTCCATTGCTGGTCAGTAGCAACATCCTCTAGTGCAATACCCGGATAACCTGATGAACTCTACCTTATACTTTGTCACAAACATATCTTTCTGTTTTAGCTCCAGTGCTGGTCAGACAGCTTGTGTAGGCTACACATTAGGTACTGGGGTGGATCCTTGCCCCTGCATCAACTCCTATGACTCTGTGGTGGCATCGTGTGAAAGATTGTCCATAGGCTCCACCCTATAGAAAATCCAGTTTCAAACTCTTTTAGTTTGCAAAATATGATGCAAGGAAAACAGTTGTGGGCACAGTACGCAAGGAATCTAATCTCTAATCGGATACCACAAAATGAGACGCCCAAATTTATAAAGTTCATTTTCGAATAAATAAGGATTTTGGGAACCATTTTTCTTTCTTTTAAAATATTTTATCAATCCAAATATAAAGATGGACAATCATGCATTCGTTAAACCTAGGAAAATGTTAGCCAGTACAAAACTAAATATAAATATATGAAAGCAATGGTTTGGTTTAAAACAATGCATGAGCGATCTATTTATACTATCAGATGTATAGATGTACAAAATACAAAAGTATAAAATCCAAATGCTAGGAGCCACGACCTGAGGAATGCGTATCACATTGCTAGATATCACAAAAAATAAGAGTCCGACAGTCACTATCACCTCTCTGCACAATCACCACAACCAACAAACACATGAGTAAAATTAATAACTCAATAAACGCATTTAACACACTCACCAAAGTAGTTAATGCATAAGTACTCGTTCTTTATTGTGTTTTACGTACATTATACGATAGGGCAATCATTCTTATTTAACTCCGATCATTTCTGTTCTTTAATTCTTTAACTAAACAATCACCTTCAGTACATTATTCAAGTGTTAGGTCTATTATTATCTTTCTTTTCCCTTTCAATAAGTTCTGTTCTACTCTGTTTAGTGCACGAAAATGGGCTGGAGAACGGTTGGGTCAGCCCATTCCTCCAGTAGTTCCATCCTTCTATTTAAGTCAATAAGACCAAATGGTTTGTGAAACGATTTTGGGAAAATCGTTTTCCAACCCGTTCTGACCTTCTGTCCAGGTCAGTAAGACCAAACAATTTGGGAAATAGTTTTGTGCAAACCATTTTTCAACCCATTTTGACCTTCTAGAATCCCTTGACAAATAAAATGGCTTGGGAAACTGCTGGGTGAGCCCATTTCCCAACCTGTTTTGACATGCTATTTCTAGAAAGCTACAGCATTTAACATACAACACTTCTTTAACACATTTTTTTACAAACATGCCTCAAATACATATTAATATCACTCACATATACAAGGTTCATAATCATATTCTTTACATAATTCACAAGGTTCCAACATTTAGCAATCACATTTAAGATACCATTCAAACATACCACTGTCAACTCATTTTGACCATAACATTAACATTTAAACATACATTCCATTTCCATGGCAACGTAAACATAATACTTATTCCATACACATGAGATTTGTAAAGTAAGAATGAATGCGCAATGCAATGCTAATGTGTTCGCATACAATATGCATGCCTCGTGATCTTCCATTTTCCTTGGGCCCAGCCCAGCATAGAGATCTCGTTCAGAATCATCATCGGCCTAGCCAAAATTGAGCTCCCACTCAGAATATACCCCGGGCCCATCCCGGCATCAAGCTCTTGCTTGAAATATCGTCAGACCCAGTACAGCATCGAGCTCTCGCGCAAAATCTTATGGCCATGTGTCACACAATAATGAAAATGCAACACACGAACATATGTTATTCACTATGGAAATAAACCTTAAGTGCATAATCATGCAAATATCATGCCATTACTAACAAGTATGTCACAGTAATACAATTTTCATATATGCACGCATTTCATACTTCTTTATGGAAATCAATCACTTTCATTACTCTTCCAATGTCGATCAATTCATATTATTATTCCATCCTTCATCATCAATATCAATCATCTTATCAAAGTTTAGAAAATACACATCTCAGTTCATTACAAGATAAATCATCACATTTGTATAGCAATTTCCTCAAGTAAAAACTCATCATAACTCGAAAGCATAAGCTCATAACATTCCCACTAAGCACACATCTCAAGTAACCATATAGGATTATTTTCACATAACCATGCAATTAACATCACTATCACACAAAATCATTTAAGACTCATGCTCGATACCATCTCAACAAAATGCTCATTTATCATGTATGCTTAACCATTAAACATAAATCTCACAATCATACACTCATTAAACATAAATCCCCAAATCAAACACAAAGCATCTTCTAATCCTCTCTCAATCTCACTAAGAACAAGTTAAAAACTCTCACATTCCATATTCGTACACAAATCCCACATAACCCACACTAAATCCATTCTAAAAACTCAAGAATCTCATTTAAGATTAAGAATTTACCTTTCTCCAAGTTGCCTTAAACTCAAGAATCCTCCTAATGGATTGTCTCTGTATGAAATCTATGGAAATCTAAGAATGATGGGTTAGGATTTGTGTTTGGGAGGATCTACGAATGTTTCTTTAGGGTTTAAAGGTGTTTTGTCTCAGCTAAGGTTATGAAATGATATTTCTCTTTCCCACTCTTCTCAAATACTCTTCTATTTTAAATTCTCTCCAGAGTGAAACAGTTTGGCCAATGGCCTACCCACACCGTTTGCCTGTTTGTTTCCCTTTCTGGCAGCACAACTTGGATTCATTGTCAGTATTTAAAATGGTTTGGGGAACAATATTCACTGTCGATCCTCCAATCCATTCTACCCTACTTTTTTCACATTTTTTTAAGATTTCAGTTATATTTTTCGTGCCATTACAACTCCCAAGTTAGAAATTAAATGGTTGTATTCCAATAGGAGAAAAATGCTTAGTCGTTAATCCAACCAATAAAAATAACTTCAAAACAAAGAGAAAGGTTACATTTTCATTCTAAGGCATCTTGATAGGGAGAAAACAACAAAAAGGCAGGAGAAAGCATATTTTTCTATGAAATCATGTATAAATCATTGTAACAAGTAGACATATTTCAATTCTTGTGTCTAATTAAAGTTAGAATTTTTGTTCATTCATCTCTAATTAAAGTAAGAATTTTTGTTTATTCATGTTTCATAATCATTTCTAGGGTTTTGGTAGTGAATAAATAGATTGGACACATCTTATGTTGAATCTTTATAAACTAATGTATAAGTTTTTTTTGCATAAACTAGAATCTCATATAGATGGGTTAAGTTAGGGTATTTGGAGGTAGATTTAGATGAGGTTCCAAACATGAAATTGGTTATTTTGGGTTTGGAAAGCGTATTTATAAGTATATTAGATAGTGTAAGCAAAAATCCTAAAAATGAGTTATTAAATTTACTGGGTTAGTTTGTTTGTCTTATATTGAGTTAGTATATCTTATAACCAATTGAAAATGAACTTTAGAAACTAATTGGAACGATATCACTTAAGTGAATTTTGGCATGGAAAGTGAATCAAATTGCCTACATAAGTAGCATATGTCATACAAACATGTGAGGTATATTTAACCACAAATGCATTATGTACTGAAAGGAAATGTATGAATGTGTCTATGGATAAGAAGGAAAATAGAGACACCAAGATGTGAAGTGAGCATTGACACTTCATTGAATATTTTTAACTAATCCTATTATATGTTTATGTGATTATTATTGCTTTAAAATGACTATTGAAAGATTTTATATGTATGCTAAGTTGATGTATTGCATGTTGTTTACAATGTGTTTATATGTTATTCATATGTTGTTCTAAAATTGTAACGTACAAGGAGAATAAATGATATATGTGATACTTATGAGATTTGAGTGCACCAGTATAGAGACAATAGACAATATGATGAGCTAAGTCTTTGAATAATTTGTAATGATCTAAAATGATGATTATATGTATGTTATGCATTTGAATTCATTAGACTAAAGTAGAATGGTAAGCCCAATTCATTCAAATTATTGCAAATATATTTATTATATTGTATATATGAGAAGATAAATGAACTAAGTGTTGTATGATGTGAAAGCTCATACGAGATACCTATGGGATCCATTTATCACATTAAACTGGCTAGTGATTTATTTTATTAACCTAAGGGTCACTTATATTGTTTATTAGAATCATCCTCAACATCTATTTAGTCTAAATCCTAAGGTCACTTAATTTATATCGCATTAGATAGATATAACTATATCGGTTATATTCATCTATGAATGTAATGAAGTAGCTAAAACCACCTCTGGCTTGTGCACATAATGGTCAATACACATCTGAGTGTATTAGTCCAATAGTCCACTAATTCTCTCACCTTTCTTGTTAAAGGATTCTAAGTTGTTTTACCACTAATACGAGATTTGCATGTGTCTATGGATTCCCAATCAGAACACACAAGCACTCAATCTATATGAAGTCTTTAAAAGCATCTTTCACTCGCATGTCCCAAATGACAATTCTAGAAAGAGAAAGATTTAGCTCATTTGGCTTAACCTTCTTTGTATTCAAGTTATATATGGGCTCACAACTTGACAAGTTTAGGACATATAAACTATTATTGAGGAATGCACTTCACTAATACACATTTCTTTGATGAATACACATATTGTTATTCTCAATAATAAATGTAAAACCATCATTGTCTAAGGTTGAAACTGAAATAATGTTCCTACCCATAGTACATATGTAAAAACACTCCTTTAACTTTATCTTTAGCCTCGAAGGCATACATAAAGTATTGTATCAAATATCTAGGGCAGTAATTCTTGCTCCATCAACCTCGCCCTTTGAAGGCACTCTCCTATTTCTGAATCCACTAACATTACAACAAATATGAGAACCACATCCGGTATGCAATATCTAAAATGTTGAAATAGAGAGATTTCTTTTAATAATGTAAATCTCTAAAGAAGATGTTCTCACAATATCCTTCTTCCCTCCTAATAACATCAGATAGTTTCTCTTCCAATGTCATCTCTTTTGGCAATTATATCAGAGTCCTGTGGAATGGGATTGAAATCCATCCTAAGCTTTTATTGAGGTAAAACCTCCAACATGGTCTTTTAGACTCTTTTGTCTTTTCTCACCACACACTTCCATAAAATGGATTGAAAAACCTCCCTACACTTTTATTGAGGTACCATCTCCAACTTGTGTTTTAGGTTCATTCAGTCTTTCCGTTCCAACCATTCAATTTATCCTTTTTAAGGATAGAGCGCAGGGATAAGGCCAAGTTAAATGAATTGTTACTCATTTTCTACATCGAAAAACATTTTCAAAGTGGAGCTCAAATTTTTAAAACAAATTCCCCAATTTGAACTCACAATTGTGAATAAAATAGAATTTAACATAAATCTTTCTTTATAAAACATACGACCGTCCAAAAATATATTTATAACACGTGCGGAAAATATCAAGATCGTTTGAAAATTTATCTAAACACATATATATACATAATATATAACATACAAAATTCAAACTAAAAAAAATATCTCCAGAGCTGGCACTCAGTCGTATATCATAAAATGCCTCTGATCACAGCTAATCCGGTCCACTCGCAGCTACCTACGATCTGCAGATCATTTAAACAATGAAAGTGCCGAGTATAAAGATATACTTAGTAAGTGTATCACAATTCAATAAGAATAAATGAAATGTAGGGGAATAGCATGGGCCGTGCTGGATGAACACGAGGGTGTGCTCATGTCAATCTTCCAAACAACACGTCATGCCAAATCAACACGAGTCGTGCTCAAGTGTTAATTTTCCAGGCAACACGATCGTGTCAACTATGAACATGAAACTATGCTCATAACCTCTTACCAGATTACCCAAACACGAAGGCGTACTGGACAGCACGAGGGCATGCCAAGCTTCTGTTTTGCACTTTAAATTTTTGATTTCATGTATGTTGAGTTTTAGTTATGTGTTTCCAATCATATACATTTCTAGTATCTCATATATGTTATATGTACCTTCAAAACATATCAATTAAAAGTAAAGCCAATCAAGAAGCACAATATTTCACACATATCATTTCAAGCATACTGGCTCATCACTCAACAATACACCAAACATAACAGCTCAACAACATTATACATATCCAGCATCCATTATCACATAAGCAAGTTTAATAAACCAGCAATGAATGCCACATAATCACGTATGCACATGCACACACATTTCTAAAGATGAATGTGTGGGGCTTATGTATCTCTAATAACTAACCTCGAGGGCCATGGCCATATAGGCCAAATATTGATCATAAAGACCACGACCATAAAGGCCAAATAACAAAATCTACCACAAGGGCCACGACCTCAAAGGATCAAATATGCTCACACACACATGCTCACAAAGCAACTCACATGCTTCCATATTAATTGTAAATAACATACCCTATAAAACATGACATAAAGTCAATCGAGCATACAAATAACATCATTTCCATCATGAGCATATTCACACAATTCATAATCACATATGAATCAATTCTTCCTTAACATTAACTTAAGGTAATTTAAGCTTTTAATGAGTTATGATTAAGGAAAATACCTAAGTTTTCTAACACTTATATCGTAAGTGTACGAAATCACTTACCTCGAAACACATGCAAATCTAGCATCGCTTCCACCGACTAACCGCTCGGCTCAAAATTGATCTAGATCCTCCTTAATTGACTTGGATGATTAATTCTTGCCCAAAATCTGATGTTTCTTGCCTTTAACACGTTTCTGAAGTTAGGATTACGGTTTTCTCTTCAGCTGCTTACTTCCTTTTCTTTGTTTGCAAAGTGAATGATTTAGAACAGAATACTCGTTATCTTTCCAGACCACATGACCCAGAGCACGGGTCGTGCCATTTGGTCGTCCCGTGAAATTTCATCACGAGTTTCTGTTTCATCGTGCACGATCTCATTCTGCAATTATTTTGACACAAGGCATGCCAAGTTTTCCAGGTTGAGTACGATGCACCCATGAGCATAGGGCGTGCTACATGAGCGTGCTGACTGCTTTTTCTCAAAATTCTTACCTAAATCGATCTGATTCGATCCCATTTTAATGTATTTCCAAAATATTTAAATCCCAAAAATTTTCATGACGTTACAAATCTCCCCCACTTAGGAAATTTTGTCCCCGAAATAAAAAACGGAACAAATCGCAAAGGATTTCCAGTATGGTACATTTTTCAACCTAACATACCATACCAAACACTTCCATTTGCGGTAAAACAGCAGCATACATATCCGCAGAACAGACCTGTAATCAGAAACGTACCCGTAACATTATTGTCGAGTCTCAAACACTTCACATCATCGATCAAAGCCATTCCTTTCAAAGTCTAATATCAAATCAAGTTAAGTTTTCTTTCTTAACTTGAAACCAAATCTTAAAACAACATCACAACCTTTGTAATGCCCCGAAAATTAACCATTTTATGTTGCATGGGGTTAAATCATGCTGGGATGATGTATGTATGTGTATATGTATGTTAATTCAAGGTTGATTGATGTTTAATTAAGTTATAAGGATGTTTAAAATAAGTTGCAAGTATGTTTGTATAGAGATATGTATGTCCGGGATCAAAAGAGGTCGGAAAATGCTGAGTATAGTTGTCTACATGCAAATAGCGTACGTTATTTGCACTTAAACATACATTATTTGATGTGAGATGGAGTAACGTACGTTATTCCTATGAATAACGTACGTTATTAATACTAATTTTCCCAGAAGTTGCATTGTGTTAACGTACGTTAATTGTTAAAGTAGACATACATTATCGGGGGTCGGGACATGTCATTAAAAGGCCGAGAACAGCCACAACAGAGGGAAAAACACCCCTACACTCTCCAAACTCTCTCCCAACTTCCACACACCAATCCTAGAGCCTTCCAAACATCAAACCTATTAATAAACATCAGATTTCCAACAGATTAATAACACATCTGCCTTCAATCGATCCTTCCTCTCGCTAGGGCTTTGAGTTACGGAAAAGAAGGTAAGAATCTCGATTTTGAACTGAAATGTGATGGAAAATAACTGCATTTGGTAGGGTTTTGATGGGTTTTCATTGTAGTTTTTGATTCCATAAGTCTTTAACCCTAAAACATAAGATTTGGTGAGATTTAAAATGTCACACCCTCCATTTTTCGATAATTTTAAAATTTAATGGAATATTTAATAAAAATTGGAATAAATTTTTCGCATTAATATTTTAAATAATAATCAGTGGGGAGTGTAGGACGTTGTGTTGATTAAAAATTGATCGAGGCTAGTTCAATCGAGAGAGAAAATCGGAAAGAAAGATAGTTTGTAGTGTCGAGGGTAGTATCGTCTTTTCCCGAGCTTATATATATAAGGCATGTGCCTATCTCTCTCGTCTCAGTCTCCATCCAATTTTTCTCATTCTAAAAACCCGAACTGATTTCTGAAACCTTAAACGAACCTAAACCTCACCGAGTCTTAGTGTTTGGAAGTTGCTGGATCTAGTTGAGATCTTGAATCGATGAGTTTTCTCGAACCAAAATCTTTAAATCACGTTTTTGTTGATGCTACAAATTTTCGATGTGTTATTTTATTCATTTTAGCTCCGAATTGAGCGAAATAGAGCTTGTTAGAAAGCCTAAGATGTGTAGTAACCATTAGCACTCAATTTTGGTGTTAATTCATGTATTTGGTACTTGAAATCGATGTTTTAAGACAGAAGGGTAAAATGGACGTGATCGGGTTTTCTAGCCTAGGGTTTGTTTTGAAGTTTTGTTACTAGGGTGAGTTTCAATGTACTCTAAGGAGGTGTAATATATGACCAATTTAATTGGGTCCTTAATGCTGTATGAGTAATTTAAGAATAAGGAAAAATGTGTAGGGTTTTGGAAAGAGAATCGGAAGAAATCGGGTCTAGGTTATGTATTGAATCGTAAGAATCATAGAATTATGCCTTCCCGAGTTTATTAAGTGAGTTGAAGTTGGTTAGTGATAAATGAGGAATGGAAATTAATGAAGGGTAGGTAAGGGAAGTAAATGAAGGAAGTGAAATGATGGTGAAAGATAATAAATGCATATATGTAAACGTAACATCATCACTTAATTATCG
>CANYCX011354940.1:0-11710 GCA_948193385.1 Breynia disticha f. nivosa | reverse complement strand
AATTTTTTTTTTGAAACTACCTTGTGGTTTTCTTTTTCATTCGTTTATGATTTTTTCTTTTTGAAATCAAATTTAAATTTGTTTAATTTGAATTCCTTTTTGTCTCCTTTATTTTAGCTTTAATTTAGGAAAGTTATTTGAATTTAAAATGATTGTTGATTAATATTAATTATACATATGGCAGATTTTTCCAAAATGAAAAGATGTTATTTTGGTTGAAGCACTTTAAAATAATGTCATTTTTGTAGATAAAGTTTTGTGATACCATATGTGTAAATAGAGTTTCCAATAGTCTCATATATGTAATTAACCCATTATTATTAGGGATAATTTCACCACATACTATTTTTCCTTTATATTTTGCATGGTTAACTTTCTATTTTCAACTCATACATTTGTTTTGTGATTTTGCATGTTCTTTTCCAATTCATACGGCATGCATCCCATTTACTTATTATTTAGTTTTAAAATAATTACAGTGCATAGTTTTTTTATTTATTATAAAAACTTTTGTTTTTCAAAATTCTTTCAAACTTAATTGATTTTAAACTGATTTTATTGGAACATTATATCAACTTTGTATATACTAAATACATGATATATTTATATATTAAAATATAAAAATAAAAAATATTTTATAAATTTAAATTTATTATAAACTTTTAACTCGATATATATTAAATTATTATGTTTTTATACATTTCATAAAAAATAATTTTTATATAAACTTTTTATATCCTTAGAAATATATAGTTGAAAAAATATTTAGTATTTTTTGTTTATGAGAAGCCAATTATATATACTACATATTTATTATTTTTTTCTCAAGTCTACATCAAAATTAATATACATATGAAATTTGTGATATTAATGATATTATTGTTAAAATTAGACTATATTAATTTTGAATGTCACCAGAACACAAAACTTTTTGACTAAAAAACAATTAAATTATTGAAAATTAGTTAGTGTTAAAAACTTGAATCTGTGTCGTATGAATTATAAATAAATGAGTTATAATGAAAAAAAAAGTTAAATCTTTATTATTTTGCAATTAAAAAGATAAAAGCAGATAAATTTGTTAACGGCCCTTATTATTATTATTATAAAGATGAAATTTAAAATATAAGTAAATATAAAAAATAAGAAAAATGGTCATCTTACGTTCGGTTATGATGGTTTTATTTGTAATGCAATTGATTTAATATGATATTTTACAATGTGATATATTATTACTTAGTCGATTTCTCCGTTCTATGCAACAGCTACTAGGGCTGAGCATGAGTCTTAGAGATTCTCGAATCGAATCAAATATCCGATTCAAAAAGAACTGAAATTGAAAAGAATCGTTGACTTTTGACTTTTTCCGTTCCGAACCGATCCGAAAGTTTCATTTGGTACAATTCTAGTTCTTAAGCAATACCAAACCGAAGAACTGAAATAATACCATATATATATATATATATATATATATATATATATATTCGCCTTAGTACATACATTAATTCAAAATTTTCTAATTATTTTATTTTATTTTAAATAAATTTTTTACGAATAATATTTTGACTAATGTAATATTTTTATTAAAGTTAGGTTTGCAGTAATTAGTATTATTAAAAAAAAGTTTTAAACTCGGAGATATTATAGTAAAATTCATGGTTATTAAAGAATTGTTGAATTGAATTTGACAATTTTTTTTATCATATTAAGAATTATTAAGAATCGTGACGTATCATGTTTTGAAATTTTTGTATTAAATGTAAAAAAATATTCTAAAATGTAAAAAATTATTCTAACAGATATTCTAAGTAATATTAGTTTATGTAAAAGTAGTATATTAATATAAATGATACTGAGTTTTATTTTATAAAAATAAAAATATTTACTCATATCTATATAAAATATTTTTATTCGAACTGACTCATGCTCACCCCTAACTACTACCATTATAATTATTATTATGGTAATATTTTACGCATGCAGAGTGCAATTGGAGTTCTTTAGAATAGTAAAGAAACATACTATATGTTCTGATGCATAATAATATATTGTGTAATTTCAATTGTGTCCATAATAAATATGGACTATACCCTATTTTTTACTCATATCTATAGAAAATAATATATTTATATTATATTAATTAAGTCACTATAATTAAACTATAAATTTTTATTATGACAATTAACATACGAATAATAACTGCAATGTTGTAGATGTGTAAAAGCATGAGAACATAGAAGACGTGCTACAAGTGTATAAAACCAACAATAGAGGGATGAAGAAAGAATATTAGAGAAAATGAAGACAGAAATAGGAAGATGTTGGATGTAGTAGTATCTAACAAAATATACCACCAAACGCGTATATCAACTGGCGTGTGGTTATTCTAATTTAACCAGAGATCTCGAGTTCGAGTCTTGGGTACTTTGCCGCCCTTGTGGTCCTGTCCAGCTCGAATGAGGATTAGTCTGAAGTGTTCAGGATAATTCGTGATTAAGACAAAAAAAATATAATTAGTGCTATCTCATCTCAGGATTCCCCACTCTTCTTTATTCTATTTCTATTCTCAGTATTGCGTCTTTCTGACTCTGACTGCTGCTTTCCCTTTGCCTTGCCTTGCCTAAACTTCTACTTCTCATTTCCTCTGCATTTCGTCTCTTTTCCTTGTCAAACAAACCAACCTTCTTCTCATTCCCATTTATCCATACTGTTTCTTCCACTTATCCACGTCAGCACTTATAATCTTCTCTCTACGCATATTTCTTTTGCTCAAGTTTTTTTGGAGATGGGGAATGCTGTATAGTTTTCACTGCATATTCATAAGTGATACATCTACTAAATTATATAGTTTAAAAATAAAACATTTATTTTTAGAATTAATTATATAATATGTTACTTTTTTTTTATTTGTAGAAACATACATGTTCTAATCAGAACTGAGATATATTTGTAATTTAATAAATAAAAGTGTAAAAAAAATTAAATAGTAACTAATTTAAAAATAAAACATAAAAAAAAAGTATATATACGACAAAACCTAATTTATATACATAAATGTGGCAAATTGCATTCACCAAACACACATATATATATGGTAAAACCTTAAATCTCTTTAAAGTGGTTATGAAAAAGTACTCTTCCCAAAATGATTGAAGAAGTTGTCACTTATAAAACAACTCTAATGGGTTGGACAATGTCTCTCATATATTTGACGTAAGGAATAACGTAAAATTTCAACACTGACTAAAAAAAGTTGGTAATTTGGAAAATAGCAAAAAAAAAAAAGAATAAACTAGACTTGATAAAAATATACAATGAACTTATTTTAATTGAAAAAAATGAAATTACCAAACTACTCCCGAATCTAGTATATTATACCACATTTGCAATTTTTAAAATTTTATCAGCAATTTAGAGTCTTATTTTGTCACAAATGTGATTTCAATATTTTCAAGTGTCCAACTCATGCTGATGATAAAACCAAAAGTGGCCAACACCCAACTTCCTTCCCTCGTCCCCAAAACGCCACCTACACAGATACCTCCTGACCCATCCGACCTCATTAATGACAATATTCCTGATCAACTAAGTCCACCCATGACCATGAATACCTACATGGCCAGTCAAAGAGAACACATGCACCAAGTAGGAGGAAATGTGGCACTCCCTCAAGGGGATGATTCTGACCCCAACTTACTGAGGAGTCATGGCATTGATGCTCCCATGCAGGATGTACAACAGGAGAGTAATGACACCGACACAACCATGCAATACGTTCTTCAGAACACCCAAGAATCTAATATGCACCACCCACACAACCAACCAGAGAATGTACCATCCCAGCCAAAGAATGTACCACCCCTAGTGAGAAATGAGGACTGCAGTAACCCCATTACCCATCCACACTTGGGTACACATGCTCCTGGAACTTCAAAACTTGCTCAACCGGACCAACCTCACATGGATTTTGCCCTTGCTCGTTCTAGGATATCCTCTCGGGACCCAAAAGTCCGCCTAAAAGTGCTAAAGATTTGCTGGCTAGTAAGCGAATAAACCTCCAGTATGTGGACAACAATCCACTCAAGCCTAAATTTACATGCTCTGAATTATTGAAGGAGGAGCTAAGCCAACCTTGGAAAAAGGCTATGACGCCCATATTAAAATCCTAATTTATCTTAATTAATTCGGAATGATTTAGAAAACCGTGCATATATTTTTTTTCTTCTATTATTAAATGATGCTCACTAGACATGCACAAATGGTTTTACAATAACAAGCAATGTGTAAGCCAACTTTATAAATCATTTACACTTTTAAAATCATTTCTTCCCAAATATGCTCCTCCAACCTCGCTCGTGGAAATCCTCCTAAACCTACACAACATTCAACAACATACAAAGGTGAGTATATAAAATACTCAGTAAGCAATAACCCTAGTGTTGATAAGATGAGGTGCAGGGGAACCTTCGGCCAACACGGATATGCTCGTGAAACATGATGCCGTATTCGCGCCTCAATTCCTTAATGGCTCACCGTTGCCATGTGACATACAGTTCTTTATATATATCATAACCCGCATAACACACTTTTTGCATCTTTGCACTGTTTCTTACTTGGGAAGAATTTGGGAAATGATTTACCCAATCAGTTTCCAAAACCGTTTGGTCCTTCTTAAAACACATTGGAACTGAAACGATTTGTGAAACGGTTTGCAGAAACCGTTTCCAAACCTGTTTGCTCCTCAGAAAAGTTTCCTGGAGTGGGAACGGTTTTCTAAACGATTTATGTAAACCATTTTGGAATCCATTTTGACCTTTATAAGTCAGTACTGGAAGCAAAACAGTTAGGCAAACGGTTTTCCAAACCTGTTCTGACCTATTTTCAGCTGTTCACATCACACATACACAGCATTCCATTAAGGCAATCAATCCAATCATAGCCATCACAATGACATATCATCCCAAACAAGCCATATCCATTCATGCCAACATAAATTCATTTAACCATCAATTCATATGTATACTCACATGCTAAGTCCATCCGATCACCCAAGACATCATTAATCATATCATCATACAAACATCAATCTCATCAATACACATTTATGCATTCACTCAAGCTTTTCATGGCAAATTCTCAATCAAGTCTCGTTCATACATAAGGTATTCACAAAACACAAATGAATGCATGATGCAATGTTGATGTATTTCCACACACATGCCTGCCCCGGGGTCTTTCTTTTTTTCCTCAGTCCTAGACCGGTATCGAGCTCTCGCTGAAAATATCCTCGAACCCAATCTGGCATTGCTCAGAAGAACCTTGGTCCCAGACCGGCATCGAGATCTCTCTCGAAATAATCATCGGTCCCAGACCGGCATCGAGCCCAACTTAAAAGAATCTCATGGCCACGTGTCACACAATAATGCAATGCAACACATGAATCCAATGCATTCATTATGGCCAATCATAATCAAATACATGATCATATCATTTTCCACCATCCCGATCTCAATATCACGTGCATACTCATGCATCATAAGCAAATCATGCTCACACAATTCATATCATCTTTTAAAAGCAAGAACATAATCATTTTTCCATCCAAGTCATATCCCATCATGTCAAATAAGAATCCACATAATATCACAATTTTCACAATCATAGATTCGCACATTACATACTTGTAATCAAAATATCACATGGAGTCAAGCTTATATCATAACCATAAACTCCATCGCAAGTCACATACTCATTCATATCTCAACCATAAGGACATACAAGTCCATATAAAATCAACCATTCCATGAATTCACATAAACACAACCACAACCAAGTCCATTTACGACTCCCACTCACTACTATCTTAACACATATACAATTTACCATGTATGATTAACCCATACAAATATGAAGGTTGCAATAGTAAGTATAGACGCTTACCTCGAGCTCCGCGTAGTCGAGCTCGTCACTCAACTCCACTTCAAAATCCGAACCTTATCTCCTATAATATCATCCATCATGCAAATAACGTAAATATATCATTTTACATATTAATCAAATCGATTAAGGCTCAAATTAAGAAAACCCCTAATTATACTCTTAACCCAAATTCCTAAATCTCACATTGTTACACATTTCTGTATCAACTCTCTAACAAACCCATATTTCATTCATTAAACACATTTCTGAACTCAATTCCACATTCCAACTCTCATTCCTCACAAATCACCAACTACTCAAACCCTAGAAATCTCAATCTCCCTTAATCCTTGTTTTTTTGTTCATTTTTAACCCACATTACTCCACAACCTTAAATTTTCCAAACCCATAAATTTCCCCCTAGCCCTAACTCAAAAACACAGAGAAATCAACATGCAATTGAGCTTAGCTTGCTCTTTCAAAGAGAATCGTCAGCCACGCTCTCCCTTGAGCAAAATCCGCAAATCCTCAGGGTTTTAGGGTTAGCTTTGATGGGTTTAGGGTTTTTAGGTTAGAGAGGAGAGGAGAGTCGGGTGGTATTTTAGGGTTATGTTTCCTCCCTCTAAAATGTCTCACGCAGGTCTATTTTTAAAACCCATCAGGTCGAAACAGTTTTGCAAACGGTTTACCAAAACCTTTTTCCTGGTTGTTTCCAGCTTAATGAACTTTTTTCCTTATTCGAAACGGTTTTGCAAACGGTTTACAAAAACCGTTTCCACCAATTTTCAGCACAATATAATTCGACTATGGATCCGAAACAGTTTGGGGAACGGTTTTGGCAAACCATTCCCTAATTCGTTTGCCACTGTTTTCCTATCATTTTTCATAATTTTGGGTTAAAATTTTTGGGGCATTACAAAGGCGCTCATTGCCAAACCTTTGGTTAGAAATGTAGGACTCGATCCATTTTCCAGACATGTTGTAGGGTTGTGGCAACCGAGTGGCATGATGGAAATCATACCTTTAGGTTCCAGGATACTATCTTATTAAGTTTGATCAAGATGTTGATAGGGAGAAGGTCCTCTTAGAAGAACCATGGACTATTTAGGGACACTACCTCACTATGAGACAATGGAGCCCTCACTTTACACCATCGGAGGAAAACATTCAAACAACACTAGCATGGATCAGTTTTCCTGAATTGTCTTTAATGTATTATAACGAGGATCTTTTGTATGCTATTGCCTCGAGCATTGGAGTCCCAATCAAAATTGATATAAATACAAGGTTGACTACAAGAGGCAGGTTCACAAAGGTCTGCGTGGAAATCGACTTGACATAACCATTGGTGGCTCAGTTTTGGTTGGATGCGCGATGGTACTCGGTGGAGTACGAGGGGCTCCATACTATCTGCTATGACTGTGGGCGTTATGGACATCGTCATGAGGAGTGTCTGAACAACCCTAACATGTCAGAGCAGGCGCAACATCCTAAGGATATGACCAATGGAACAGTACAACACAATGTAACAGTTGACTTGAGGGCAGATGCACCACCAGGGAACCACACATTGGTAACAATTAATGCAGCCGCTCAATCTCTCTCCACTTTTGGACATGGCCCAAGAATGATAAATCCTCAATCAACATCTCGAGGAAGCCTGGGGAAGAAAGGAAACAATCCAACGGTTAAGGACCCTCTTGAATCGCATAACAGATTTTCCTCATTAATGCAAAAGGATCCAGGGAACAACAATGCCTCCAATCAGGTTTTATAAAAAAACATGAGGTTAGTGGACAGAACGAATAATCATGACTCTACTGCAGCCCTAAAGAAGCAAAAAATGGATAGGGGATGAAAAATATCGTTATATTGAGCCAAAACAATAATGATGTAGAGGGGCCTCATTAGCCCATGTCCAAAAATAAGGCCCCGAATGCTCAACAGTTTTATAGACCACCCTCGCCAATTACTCGCCCTATTAGCCCAACCCACCCCAACCCTTCTCAGCCCATCACTAGCCAAAGACCTAGTAAAGAGCCCGTAGTTCCCACCCTAGCTAGTCCTAAAGATTCACTGGATACATTACTTGGTTAGATTCCCTCTAAAATATTGATGGGGAAACCAATGGATCGTTTAAGTTTGGAGAAGGAATTAACGCTTTATTTGACTAAGAGGGTTGAGGAAGAAGCTCTAGACCCTCTGGATCCTAATGAGGAAGGTGCTCTCATATAACCTAACCTCAGGAATCAGTCAAGAAGTAGGACACGATCTACCCAAAGACATCGGTCATTGTCCCGAGATGATACCAGAGGCCCAACTTCTAAGAGGGCTAATGTCCCTATTGCCATCTAGGAATGGGTTTGCAACCACCCACTCTTTATATTCTATATATGTCTATTCTGTATTGGAACTCATGTGGAATTGGTAATTCTCACACTAGTAGTCATCTCAGGTATCTAATTCGATAGTGTCAGTGTCGAGTGGATTTACTTTTCATAGTAGAACCAAAAATTTTGGGAGACCTGACATTAAATGTCGGTCGGCGAACAGGATTTGAGGCCTAGCACTGGGTTGAAGCGGTTGGTCTAAGTGGAAGACTCTAGGTACTTTGGAATCAATCCACTGTGGAAGCAAATGTATTGTATTCTTCCCCAAGTTATTCACTTACAAGTTAAAAGTTTGACTGGTATCTCCTTCTATGTGACGACAGTCTATTGACACCCAAGTGACCAATTGAGGGTGCAATTTTGGGAGGAGGTGGAGGATTTGGCTAGGTATATTCAGGGACCATGGCTTTTGCTAGGAGATTTCAACTCTATTACAGCTGCATGAGAATGTAGTAGGGGAGGATGTGTCAGGAAATGTAATATGTTTACAGGGTGGATAAACAAGCTCAATTTGATAGACATGGGATTTATTGGACCTCGATTTATTGGATAAGAGGGAATTCTAGTCAAACCTTTATCAGTCGCAGATAGGGTGCTTTGCTCAGCTGATGGTCGTGTCTAGTGGTCGGAAGGGTATGTGCGTCATCTACTAAGGGTGCACTCGGATCATTCCTCTATTTGGTTGAATCTGATAGAACTGACTAGGGGTAACCCATTTAATAGACCCTTCTATTTTTTAGCGGCATGGTTGGATCACCCTCAATTCTACCAGTTCTTAGAGAGTAAGTGGGAACTGACACTGATCTTCACTCATAATTAGCTACTCTAGCTATGCAGTTACAAGGGTGGAATTGAAATGCTTTTGGAAATATTTTCTATAAAAAGAAAAGGCTTTTAGCTAAGATTGAAGGTATTCAAAAGGCTCTTGATCATGGAGTTAAATTAGGGTTACTCCAGTTAGAAGCTTAACTTAAGAAGGAATTAAGCAGTGTTTTAGCAGAAGAAGAGTCATTGTAGTTCCAAAAATCCAGGGTGAGCTAGATTACTCTAGGGGATCGGAACACCCATTTTTTTCATACCACCACCCTAATCAGAAGACAAAGGAACAAGATTGTTCGTATGAGGAAGGATGATGGCACGTGGTCTAAAGATCCTCTCGAACTCAAAGACATGGCTATACGCTACTTTAATAATCTATTTACCTCTGAAGGTCAACATGGTAATGATCAGTTGGAATTGTCTAATTTTCCAGAGTGGGATCACTTGCAGAGCATGAACCTTGTAAAGCTGTTTACAGGAGAGGAGGTACATGAGGCATTGTTCGGAACGTAGAGACGGGTTTCAACCAATATTCTATCAAAAGTGTTGGAACGTAGTTGGGGAATATATGACGAGAGAAGCATTAGCCTGCCTGAATGATAGAAAATTACCAGCAAAACTCATGAAACATTACTTGTCCTAATCCCAAAATAAGATAATCCTGAGTCCCTTATGCAGCTACGACCAATAAGCTTATGCAATATGGTCTATAAAGTCATCACCAAGGCTATAGTCAACCGATTAAAGTTGCTCCTTCCCAATTTTATTGCCCCAACTCAGTCCAGTTTCATTTTAGGCAGGAACATTTCAGACAACATCATCATCTATTAAGAAGTCCTTCATTACATGAAGAAGCGACACAGTCTTAAAGGGGATATGCTTGTAAAGATTAACATGGAGAAAACGTACTATCGCCTGGAATGGAATTTCATAAGGGATACTTTGATACAACTAAACTTTCCAGATCAATTGATTGAGGTCATTATGTTCTGTGTCACCACACCTTCCTACCAAATTCTCTGGAATGGTGAGCATACAGATAAAATCTATCCATCTCTTGGGTTGAGACAGAGAGATCCCCTCTCACCGTATCTCTTTGTTCTTTGTATGGAGAGATTGGGACATTTAATCGAGAGTGCTATTACTGAAGGATTGTGGAAGCTTATCAAGTTGAGCAAAAATGGCCCATTACTATCACATCTCTGTTTTGCAGATGATTTAATTCTATTTGCTAAAGCAGACCTCTCCCAGGCATCGGTTATTAATAAGGTGCTTCATCAATTCTGCACATACTCTGGACAGAAAGTCAGTTCAGCCAAATCCCACATGCTTGTGTCTAGAAATGTCAGTACTGACTTTGCAGACACCTCAAGTTTAACTCTTGGCATTTCACTAGCAAAAGATCTAGGGCGCTATCTCGGCATACCTTTGATCCAGCAAAGAGTCTCAAAGTCCATGTATAAAGGAGTGTTGGAGCGTGTCCAAAATAAACTATAGGGATGGAAAACTAAGTGTTTATCACTGGATGCGCGAGTGGCTCTTATTCGGGCTGTCACGTCTAGCATACCCAGTTATACAATGCAAACAACATCATTATCGAAGGGATTATGTGAGCAGATTGATAAGTGCAATCAGAGATTTTTATGGGGATCCTCCGAAGGGAACAAGAAAATGCACAATGTCGTATGGCCTCAGGTCTGTAAGCCCAAATTAGCGGGTGGATTATGCATTAGACGTATGGTGTAACGTCCTGAAAATTGTAGGATTTAAAATAAAATAAAAGCTACATTTATTCGAATCAAATCGGATCGATTTAGGAAACATTTGAAAAATCAGCAGATAGCCCGACCATGAGCACGCCCCCATGCTCATCCTGGAAAATCAGCACACCATCGTGTTGAATTAAATGCAGAACAATACCGTGCACAGAAGAATAAGAACTTGTGTCGAGAAAAGTACAACACGACGTGTGGCACGACCCGTGCTCGTGGTCGTGTTCATCGGAACTTGTTTAGATCGAAATAACATCATTTCTTGCCAAAATCAATCCCAAGTATGAAGGTAAGCTTATATGCTTGCTTTTGGATAGTTGTGATTATATAAGCTTGCTGAAAACTTATTGAATTTAGAGTTTGATGGGTTATTTAGTTGTTGGAACTTCTGTAAATATGTGTGAAGTAAGTTGAGCTATGGTTAATGCTTTAGGATGAGTTTGATGCTTTTTGGTTAAGTTTGAGTGAAAGGAAGAATGGAAATATGTGAATTGATGGATGATAACTGATTTAGTGAAAGGTTGCTGGAAAATCAGTTAAAGGATAGGGGATTAATCATTTGTTATGGTTTTTGATTGTCTAGGAGGATCTAGACGATTACGAGCCGAGAAATCGAGGCTGTGTTAAGCGGTGCGAGTGTGCACTTATTTTGAGGTAAGTGGTTTCCACTTATGAACTTTATACTTACGAGTATCTAGTGGTTTCGTAAGTGATTTCCTTAGTTAAGTATCATTATACTTAAAGGAAAAAGAGATAAAAAACATAAAGCTTAAAAGCTTTAAAAGAGAACTAAAATACTCATATATATAT
>CANYCX011354796.1:0-14358 GCA_948193385.1 Breynia disticha f. nivosa | reverse complement strand
TGAAATGAAAACAAAATGGCTTAATTATTTTAGAACTATTCCGGATGTTTATTTAGTTGCTTTTATTTTTTATCCTAGATTAAATAATAAATTTGAAATGTTAAATGATATTTTATGTCATTATTATGCTTTATTACATTTACAAGATGATTCTAGTCTTGATGTTCCTTCAATTGTTTCTAGAGTTAAGAATTTAATTATAGAATCAATAATTCATTACGCTCCTACTCAATCTATTGAGGAATCATCCTCTACCCTTCTGCCTAACCCAACACAACCTAATAAACTTAGGTTGGGTTCACAATTTATTGCGGATAGGCGGAAAAAATCTAGAACTTCAACTTCTAGTTTTTCCACCGAGCTCGAAGTTTATCTAACGACCCATTTCGAGGTTAATGATGATTTTTAGATTTTAGAATGGTGGAAGCAATATCATGTCACATTTCCTACACTCGCGAAGGTGGCGCTACAAGTACTAGCCGTGCCCGCATCAACCGTGGCAGTAGAACAACTTTGTAGCAAGGGAGGACATATATTGGACAAGAGGAGGTCCAAATTGAGTCCAACATCGCTCGAAACTCAAGTGTGTCTTGACGATTGGTCTAGAGCCATAGATAGGACACAAGAGCTCCTAAGTTTGCAAATAACTTCTTCGGATAATGATGACGGAAAAGCCACTGGTGTTACTAGCGCAGCATCTTCCGCGACAGACTATACTACTTTTACTTAAAATTGTATTTTTTTTCATTGTTTTTTTCTTTATTTAATTTTTTGTAACCACGATATTCCTCCGCCATAAGTGAGGGAAATTAATAAAAAATAGAGGTATCGTCCTCTTTTTTTCGGAAAAAATTTAAATTGAAAATTATAAAAAAAAAAACCCGGATCGAACCGGCTGTTCCAACCTGGCCCGGAACCAGGCCGAACCGCCTGGAAACGGGCCGGTTACGGTTCGGGGCTTTCCCGAACCGTGAACCGCCAGTTCGGGCCCGGAACCGGCGGTTCAGGCCCGTTTTCCATGTCTAGTAGAACCTGTCGCACATGTAACATCCACCTCACTATGATAGTCGTAGTTAAAAAAGACCGACAACATTGTCATTTTATGATATTTTCTTCATTCCACTGCTTTTTATCAAGTTAGTATTTTTAAAATTATACGATTTACATTATACATTATTGTTTATTCTTGGGGATATCTGAAGAATTGTAAATTAGTGTTTTTTTTGGGCCAAAAGCTTGTTGTTAGTTTGTTCACTTGTTGATAGGAGAAATGGGAGAAATTAGTAAAATTGGATATGAAGATAATATTTGCTATTTTTGGGAAGCATAAAAGTATTGTGTATACAAATGAGCACGTGTCCCATAAAGACACGAGTTTAAAAAAAAAAATATTTTTAAAATTATTAATTACATTTTTTTTATAAATAAGTTTTTATTAGTGAATTAAAAAAATAACTTATTAGTTATTATTGATTTAAAATATTAATAAAAATATTTAAAAAAGATATTGAATAAAAATATATTTTTGATCACTCATTGAAAAACATAACACTTCGACGTTTTTATACGTGTCATCATCTTTATATAAAATTTTATATAAAATTGATATTTAACTTAAAATTATAAATAATTTATATAAAAATTAATCTTTACAAACTTTATAAGAGACGTGACAATGTGATAGATATAAAGTTATCATGATTGCTTTAAGTTTACATTCATAAAAAATAAATACAAATTTATGTAAAAAAATATTTAAATTTATATTTTAAAATTATATAAAATTTACATAAAGTTTATATTACATTTAAACTCAGTCTGGAAGAATGTATCAAAAAAATAAAAATTACTAACTTATAAAAAATTTTAAATAGACATATTTTTAAAAATAAAAAAAATAATATACTATATAATTACTCCTTACCTTTTTATTTTATGAATGCCCAAATATACAATTTATTATAGGTAAAAAAATCAAACTGAAACCAACAGATCAAAATTGGAATCGTCGTTTTTGGAATTGGAACCGTACCGCCGGAGTTAGTTAGTTTGCAGTTCGCTTGCGGTATTTGCGAAACAAAGAACGGTAAACTGACAGTTCAGTTCATTTTTAGTGAAAATATCAAACCTGAATTGACAAACCCAAAATCAGTCCAAACCAGGCCGAACCATTGGTTTGAAAACCAGAATCAAAATGTAAACCGAACCGATCGAACAGTATACTGCAAATACCAAATCCGATTCATACTTTTTTCGAACCGTAAAATACAAATTTCAAACCGAAACGGACAGCTGGAATTGTTTTTCATCTCTAATTCCAACCTTCATACCTGACTCACGTTTACTACCCACATCTTCAGCTGGTTTCTAATGGATTTCCACATCATGCTCATCATCAATACTACTCAAACACTATCACTCAAAATCCCAATTCACATCATCACCATAAAGCAAAATTGCCTCATAAAGTCCTTCCCACCCTTTTCTTTTTTATTATTTCTTCACTTTGAACATCATCCCTCTAAAACCAATGTTAATTTATTCTAAAATAAAAAAAGTTAATTTATTTTTTTCGTGTTTAATTTATTATATATTTTTTCTCACTTTAAACATTCAAACAATGTCTAAATTATGAATAAAAAAAGAATACCGAATCAAAACTTTAAATCATCCAAAATAAACAGTCTAACTTTTAAATTAAAAAACGACCTGACCTGACCCGACCCGACCCAACCCGAAGAAATATTAGAGGACGCCCACGTGCAGGTGCAACAGCCACTCCGAGTTAGTTATCCAAAACCAAACCACCAAAACGACAAGCTGTAGAGAGCGAAACGTAAACCAATTCCAAACGCAAATTCACTTCTCTAAATCACCCTCAAAACGTCGCCGTTCCACTCTCTCCCCCCATTAAAATATATCCTCCATACGCCGTTTCAAAATTTAATTAAAAAAACGCACACAGCACAACTCACACCACTCTTTTCACCCCCAACGATTATCAAAACTTTAACGTTCTTAAAGCTCTCCATCTCTGAATAGATGATGTTAGAGAGAGAGAGTTTGAATAAGGCTTTTGAATTTAGTTTTTGAATTTGTGGAGGTTTATTTGGGTTTTGTGAAATGTCGGAGGCGAGAAATAGGTGGAACTGGGAGGTGAGCGGTTTTGAGCCCAGGAAGGCGGAGAATGCGACGGCGCCGCCGCCGATGGTGCGGCGGTACTCGATCTCTTCGTCTTTGTCGAGGGAGAATTTATCGGAGTTGTCGAAACAGGTTTTGACGACTAAACTTGAGCGATTGAAGGATAAAGTTAAGGTGAATTGTAATTATAATAGTTGTGTGTTAGTACTGTTTCATTTCTAGTTCTTTAAGTTGGTTTATGAAACTTGTAGTAGTGGTTTGGTGACAATGTGGTTCGATAGCGAGGTGGAATTGGAGGAAAGTGTGGCGGTTATTGTTGAAGTTTCGGTTTCGGATTTGAATTTTAGGAGTTTGTTCATGTAGAGAAGTTGTTCGAAAATTTCATGTGGAATGTCTTGGGATTAGTTTTCAGCGTTAAAACTTTTTGTACTGCTTTGCTGTCATTTTTAGCATACTTTGGATTTGTGGGTTCATGGTATGTCTTGGGATGTTTGTGATGCCGTTAATGTTGAGTTACTATTATTTTTTCTCTATAAATCAATCACTTTGTGTTTGCATACGAGTTTAGTGCCTCTTTGTGCTTTGTTCCCTTTAGATTTATTCAGATTATATTTGCTGATAAAAGGTTGCGGTACATTTTTCTTCGTTTTGTAGGTTGCAAGAGAAGATTACATGGAGTTGCGACAAGAAGCAAGTGATCTGCAGGAATATTCAAATGCAAAACTTAATCGACTTACTCGTTATTTAGGTGTTCTTGCCGAGAAAACTCGCAAGCTAGGTGAGGAACTGTGAATACATTGTTTTATTCTTAGGGGGAGTCATCAACCACTTTTTGGTTTTGAGAATTTCTTCAATAAATTAGAGGTGTGAAACTTGAGTTTTCTTTGCAAAGAATGGACAAAAGTATGATGATCTGATAAGATGTGATGTCAGTAAAATTTGGATGACACAGTTAAACTGCTTGCAATTTTCAATTTTTTTGTGCCTCATCTTGTCACACCATCATCATTTTCTTCTCCTTTCTTTTCAAGATTAGATTGTGGTGGGTTATGGTAATGGTATTTAAATTTGTGTAATTATAATGCCAGATCAAGTTACTCTTGAAACGGAGGCTAGAATATCCCCACTGATCAATGAGAAGAAAAAACTCTTTAATGACTTACTGACCACCAAAGGTACCCATCTATATATTCATTCCCTTTTGAATTATGTACTTGCATCTTTCATCTGAATAAAATAACATGTGCACAACAGACTAATGTGCATATACTTTATCTATTCTAAACATTTTTCATTGAACCCTTGTGGCTGTTGTCTAGTTTGATAATCTTTCCTGCTTCTAAATTCAGGAAACATACAGGTTTTTTGTCGTGTACGGCCGTTGTTTGAAGATGAAGGTACCTCTGTTGTTGAATTTCCTGATGATTGCACCATCCGTGTATGTACTAGTGATGATAACTTGTCCAACCCCAAAAAGGATTTTGAATTTGATAGAGTATATGGACCTCATGTTGGACAAGGTTTGCCATAAATCTTCCTCCTCTGTTATTTTATAATTTTTTCCTGTGATTTCTTTCTACACATAGTGCCTAAATAACTTGTCTCTAACATCTGCTGTGCAGCTGAACTTTTCAATAATGTTCAGCCTTTTGTGCAATCAGCTTTAGATGGATATAATGTTGCTGTATTTACTTATGGGCAAACTGGTTCTGGGAAGACCAACACTATGGTCTGTCTTCCTCTTTCCACATTTATATATGCTAACTTTATTTGTTATATCAATGTATAATTATTCACTTTCATATATGACTGTGCATTATCTATTTGTTTCAAGCATATAAATGTGGAAATTCCTACCTTTTTAATGTGATGGTGCTTTAGGTTTTTAAGTTTTAAGTTGAAGTTATTTAGATTAAGTTGCTGTATTCAAATCCTTTTCTCTCTTCTTTTGACTTATAGTTGACTGTAAATTTGGGACTGGATAAAGACCTAGATAATCAGTTCATTTTTCTCGGCCTTACTAACCCTCATTTCTCTCGGTTAGGGTTTATGATTGAATGTTCTCTTCTCAAGTTCCAACCTGTTATGTTGCTTCTTTAACGTAATTTCTTTTTCCCAGGAAGGATCTAGCCATGATCGTGGTCTATATGCTCGATGTTTTGAGGAACTATTTGATTTAGCAAACTCAGATTCAACGTCAACTTCTCAATTCAATTTCTCTGTCTCAGTTTTTGAACTATACAATGAACAGGTATTGTTGTTGATTGCTGCTTGGTGTTAGGCTCTATGGAAACCTTTTCTCTTCATATTTCAAGCTCTAGCAGTTTTGGGTGTGATTACATAGAGGTCAAATTTTGTATCTAAGAATTGCACTGATGTAGCCCCTTTTTAGGCAAGGGATTTACTGTCAGAATCAGGCATCAATTTGCAAAGGATCCGCATGGGATCGCCAGAATCTTTCGTAGAACTTGTGCAAGAAAAAGTTAATAATCCAGTGGACTTCTCTAGAGCCTTGAAAGCTGCATTGCTGAGCCGGGGAAATGACATCTCAAAGTTCAATGTTTCTCACTTGTATGTCATTTTGTCCACTCAAACTTTAAAGTCATTTAATATCTTCCATATGGTGAATTAATAAAATGAATTCTGTAGTCTTGTGGTATTGGTTCCTATGACTGCTTTAGATGAAATTATTGCTATATCTTATTGTAGAGAATGTACTGATGAAATTAATTATCTTAGGAACTGAGTCTTTAAAGTCAATCTGATATTGTCCTGAACGCTGAGGGAATGTGCAGACCTTAAGTGACGTATTCTTTTGTTGATGCAATAAAATTATTTGAGTTACACAAAAAGCAGTCTTTGATTCATTAGACGATAACAAAAATGATTAGATTTGTGTTCATTTGTATAGATTTTTAGTGATAGTTTGAAATGCAGTTTCCTCTACTCAGAAAATTTGGTTAGTTTATCTGGTTGATCAAAATCGATACCATGTTGGGCCTGGTTGTTAATATAAGATCTGGGTATTGATCATGTTACTTGGATTCTTGTGTTCTTATTCCAGGATTGTCTCAGTACACGTATATTACAACAATTTGATCAGTGGAGAAAGCTTGTACAGTAAGCTCTCTCTTATTGACCTAGCAGGAAGTGAAGGTTCAATTTCAGAGGAAGAAAGTGGTGAACGTGTGACAGAGTTTCTACATGTGATGAAATCTCTTTCAGCGTATGTTTGTTCAGAATCTTTTGCTGTGAACTTGTTGTCTCTGCACTGTTACATATAACTGCAGCTTTGCATAGCTTTAACTTGTTAATGATTTTTCTTCATTCTCTCTTGCATAAATAAAACTGTGATGTTTTGTGGGCACTTGGCTGGGCTCTTTTGTGTTTTAAACATTAATGAAAACAGAAAAGAAATTTCTTCATGGGCTCATTTGAGCGGGAGTTGTTTACACTTCTCGTGACTCTCTTTCTCTTTGTGTGTGTGTCATCTCACTGCAATGTAATGTTTACGTATGCAGGTTGGGAGATGTTTTGTCTTCTTTGACATCAAAGAAGGATGATGTTCCTTATGAGAATTCAATGCTTACGAAAGTGCTTGCTGACTCCCTAGGTACTCAGTTCTTTGTTTTTTCAATAGTCGGTATTGGGTTATTCTTGTAAACGTGATGTTTTTGCAGCTTTTAGTAGTATGTATGTCTGATCTAAAAGAATTGCTACACAGAATTGTGATAGAATACTTTAATGCTTTCTTATAAGTTCCCCTGTGAGATTAACCTGTATATTTCATAGAATTGACGAGTTCTAACCTGGCCCATGCACATGCAATTATTATGTTTCTTTCTTCCAAAAATATAGTAAACGATAGATATATTAAATCTTTTTTTCTTTGAAATGAATTGACTCCATATGTGGTTAATTCATTCTTTCTTGTTTTAGGAGGAAGTTCAAAGTCAATGATGATTCTTAACGTATGCCCAAATGCTGCAAATTTGTCTGAGACAATACTGTCTCTTAATTTCTGTGCCAGAGCTCGGAATGTTGTGCTAAGCCTTGGAAATCGGGATACAATTAAGAAATGGAGAGATGTCGTAAGGGCTTACCTAGTATTTTTGACTATACAGATAATTTCATATGATCTGCTTCCATTTTTATGTCCTGTTGAATTATTGTTGCATGAATAACGCCTATCTTCTATGTAAAGACAAATCTAATGTAGAGCTCATCTGGTTTGAAAATAAGTTAGTGCACTATAGGGGTATCCCTTGGGCCTGTGAGTAGATGAAGAAGTAGAAACATTTGGAGGAATTTAATTTGTATTGTGTGACCAGTATGAGTATCATTTTTTATCTTAGTTTTCTTGGTCTTTTTTTTTCCATGTTGCAATAGTATCCCTGAAGTCAACCTGTTGCAGTTACATGTTTAACTGATTTATCCGAAGGGACTATTATGAAAAATATTGATATTTTATTGTTTGTGTTGATTACTATTAGGCAAATGATGCAAGGAAAGAGTTATATGAGAAAGAAAAGGAAATGCAAGATCTGAAACAGGAGGTCTTGGGCCTAAAGCAAGCCCTCAAGGAAGCCAATGATCAGTGTGTTCTTCTCTACAACGAAGTGCAGAAGGCCTATAAAGTTTCCTTCACACTGCAATCAGATTTAAAGGTATGTGCCTTATGTGACTTCTTATATAAACAGTCTTTTTGAAAGTTGAAAATCCTAAGGTTTTTTATCGGCAAAGTTTTCCAGGTAATTCAAGTCTTTGTTTTAAAATCTTGATGCATTTTAATTTCTCTATAGATCAGGTATATCATAAAATAAATTTATGCTTTGTGTGCTCTTCTAATGTTTTACATATATCTACTAGCCCACTTCAGTTGGATGTGAAAATAAAATAAGAGTTTTCTTGTTAATGCAGTCTGAGAACATTATACTTGTGGATAAACACGAGTTGGAAAAGGATCAAAATGCGCAACTAATAAATCAAGTAGCTCAACTGTTGCAGACAGAACAGGAGCAGAAATTGCAGATGCAGCAACAAGATTCCACAATTCAAACATTGCAGGTTGGTGTTGCATTACCAGTCACATAAACTGATCAAGTATTTGGAAGATGAACCAATCTCTTGGTTTGGCAAATGCATATGTAGTATATAACCAGCCTATACAGAGAGTAAGCAAAAAGAAAAACCTTGGTTTTGTGAATTCATATGTTGCATGGGAATAATCTATTCAGTTTGCTAGTTATCTTGAATTTGCAAGTCCTCATTTTCATCTTTCATTTGTTAATGATGTTCTTTAAGTTGATATAACTGAGTGAATTTATCATGCAGCGTTAATTCATGAAAGTGACATGTTTAACTAATTTTTGTTATAACATTTTCCCTTAAGTATGCATATTCATGACACCTTTTCCTTTTTTTTTTGAAAAATGCTGTCGTACGTGGTTGCGTTATAACAGAGCCTTTACTTTTGGTGTAGGCCAAAATCAAAAGTATGGAAACACAACTTAATGAAGTCCTTCGTTCCCGTGAAGTGACATCAGCATCAGAAGTTTCATCAATTCCTAAGGAAACTGGGGATGGCATTGATTCCTCAGCAGTGACCAAACTAGAAGAAGAGTTGAAAAAACGTGATGCACTAATTGAGGTATGCTTTCCACAGAATAGTGTGGCAATTAAATGCTGTGATTTTTTGAAATTTTATTTGAAATCGAAATTATCTTGCAGAAAGGTTTGAAAGTTTTAAGCTAGACCGTCTTTTAATTATCAAAGACTCACAGCTACAGAATATATCAGGCTCCTGTCTAAGCATAACATATTTGCATTCCTTTTCCTGATTAACTAGCCTTTGTGTTTTTTTTTGAAGTGTTTGGCCAATTTCATTGAGAAAATTTTTCCTATTATGATGTCTTACATGCCATAATGGGTGTTCTCTGCAGAGATTACATGAAGAAAATGAGAAATTATTTGATAGGTTAACTGAGAAGGCATCTTTAGCTGGATCTCCTCAGGTATTTTCTGTATCTGTGATGCTTCTCAGCAGTTTTTTTTTGCAGCATCGTGATTCAGGCACGATTGTTCCGTCTTTTCTATATGTTATGATATGTTTCTTCTGAAAACATTTTAGTAAGCTGTTTGAATTGTTCAGTCCCTCATCCTGTGTTATTTGCATGTTGCATGGACCTGAGTTGTGATAAGTCATAATTTCTTAACGCCGTTATCTCTGATCGAACACCTAAAGTCAATGTAGTTAAAGATCTTTCAGCTGCATTCCTTTTGTACATAGAATTAGAAATTTTGTCCTTTTACTTTAGGTGTGGTTTGGATAGGTCTTGTTGTTCTTAACATATTTTATTTTTATTTTACCTTGCATATTTATGTCACATGATGATAAAGAAGTCTATCTGTATCATTTAATTTATAATGTTGGGATTCTTTATTTGCACCAGTTGTATGAGATGAGACTCTTGTGCAGACATGGTGGTGGCCTCTTCATTCCACTTTCTTTTTTTTGTTAAAGAAATATGACTGCTGACATTTTTTATTTTGTTTCAGCTATCCAGTCCACTAACCAAAGGAAACTTGAATGTTCAATCTCGAGATTTTGGAAGGTCTATTTCATTACTTAAATTTGTAGCCGTGTACTATAATTTGTCTTCTTCTGATGGGGTTTGGGAAGTTTTGAGTTTCAAAGGATCCTATAGTCATAGCCGCTGATAATTTCTA
Source organism: Breynia disticha f. nivosa (assembly GCA_948193385.1). Lineage (NCBI taxonomy): Eukaryota > Viridiplantae > Streptophyta > Magnoliopsida > Malpighiales > Phyllanthaceae > Breynia > Breynia disticha. The sequence continues at coordinate 4,488 of CANYCX011354796.1, read as the reverse complement.
ATTATTCTCTTCAGGAATGATAACAGCAACAGTAAAGGTCGTCCTACGGACGCTGTTTCTTTGTCGGCAGATAAGACTGATGGCACGGTTGCCTTGGTTAAATCAAGTTCGGAAATCGTAAAAACTACACCAGCAGGAGAGTATCTTACAGCTGCTCTTAATGACTTTGATCCTGATCAACATGACAGCCTTGCTGCAATTTCAGATGGAGCAAACAAGCTTTTGATGCTGGTAAGGGTTGGATTTCACTACTCTCCAATGTTTTATTTTTTTACCTAAAATTTACTGGCCCTCAGCAATCTGTATCTTTTCATTTGAACAATATTGTTATTGTGTACCGAGTGTCTTGGTGTATTTGAATTACAAGCTCAATCATTTCTTCTTCATGAGCAAAATTCAGATATCGATTTCTAGACATTTTTATATGTTTACACTTCTTCTGTTTGAACAATGTTTTCCTTGAAAATTATTGGAAAATAGGAATATGAACTGTGTTACACCACACATATCTTGTTTCTGACAAATATATGATTTCTCTGATCTTATCAAATTCAAGTTTGAATGAGCACTGAATTAGAAGTGTTACTTGGGATGTTTTTTTAACTGTCGATCTCTATATAATGTTTTGAGTGGAAAGTTATGGTTTGCCAGTCATCAGGTGAAGCAATTGCTCACCTTTGTCAATGATATTATATAATTCTAATGCTCTGATGATTAAAAATTCATGTACGTTAAATATTTTGGTTGTTAAAGTTGTATGTTTTTATTTGGTAACCTGCAGTTTTTTTTTTCTGTAAATCAATTGAGAGTTGTGCTTATAGTAGAAAACTTTGGCTGGTGAACTACCAATCTTGCAGGTTCTTGCAGCAGTGATTAAAGCAGGTGCTTCTAGAGAGCACGAAATACTTGCTGAAATTAGAGATGCTGTGTTCTCTTTTATCAGAAAAATGGAGCCTAAGAGAGTAATGGACACTATGCTTGTTTCCCGTGTTAGAATTTTGTACATAAGATCTTTGCTTGCCAGATCGCCAGAGTTGCAATCAATCAAGGTAATTGTGCCAGTGCTTGGAATTATAAGTTCATAATTCTGTGTTTTTATGCTGTAATAAGTTATGTGCAGCATATGCTCTTTCTCCATGATGAATCTTAACCAAGCTAGAGGCTTAGCTGGTTGTTTTGCTGAATTTGTCTTATCTGTTTCCAGAGGGTTGGAACTTCAGCATATCACCCCATCTGGGTACAAAGGCTGACTTTATCTCCACGGATAACACACTATTTTATTTATTTTTTCCTTGTTTCTCTTTTCTTCCTGCAGGTTTCTCCTGTTGAGTGCTTTTTAGAGAAGGCTAATAGTGGATGGAGTAGAAGCACCAGTCGAAGCAACAGTCCAGGAAGATCTCCCATACGTTATGCAGAGGAACAGGTCCAGGGATTCAAAGTGAATATAAAACCAGAGAAAAAGTCTAAGTTGTCATCTGTTGTTTTGAGAATGCGAGGAATTGATCAGGTCACTGTTACTTTTATGTCAATTATCTTTGAACTTATTTATTCTTGTTATCCTCCATGTAACTTCTTGTTATGCAGTCGCTTGATAATTATGGTTCATGCCACAAATAGATGTCCTAAAACATGTAAAATCAATTGTGTGCAGGACATATGGAGGCAGCAGGTCACAGGTGGAAAATTGAGGGAAATTCAAGAAGAAGCAAAGAATTTTGCTGTAGGAAACAAGAATCTTGCTGCTCTTTTTGTTCATACTCCAGCTGGCGAGCTGCAGCGGCAAATTAGGTCTTGGCTTGCTGAGAACTTTGATTTTCTTTCCATTACCGGAGATGAAGCATCAGGCGGTACCACTGGTCAGTTAGAATTACTTTCAACTGCAATTATGGATGGGTGGATGGCTGGACTTGGTGCTGCATTACCTCCTCATACAGATGCTCTTGGCCAGCTTCTGTCTGAGTACACAAAGCGGGTTTATGCTTCACAACTACAGCACTTAAAAGTATGCCCCTTCAGTGCTCAAGTCCAATTTCTGTCCAGTAGACTTGGTGTACTATATGTCTTTGCATGTGAAACATTTCTAAAAATATAAGAAAATGAAAAGTCCTGCTTGTGCATTCTTTTGGGCTCTGTGGTTATGAAAGTTTGAATTAATGTATGTGCCTTGAATCAGGATATTGCTGGCACTTTAGCAACTGAAGAAGCAGATGATGCGGCACAAGTAGCAAAACTACGTTCAGCTCTTGAGTCTGTTGATCACAAAAGAAGAAAGGCAATTTACCTTCTCTAATTTGCATCATTTGTTTTCTTTTATCGAAGTTCCTGCTAAAATACCTTGCTTTATTCTTCAGATTTTGCAACAAATGAGAAATGATGCGGCCTTGCTGACATTGGATGAAGGTCCACCTATTCAAAATCCTTCTACTGCTGCTGAAGATGCAAGATTGGCTTCTCTCATCTCACTCGATGGCATCCTGAAACAAGTCAAGGTTTGAAACGTTGTGCATAATCCTTAATTTTTCTGCGACTTTTAATGTGGAATATTAGAAAGCAACAAAATGTTACCTGTTGCAGGAAATATTGAGACAAGCCTCTGCAAGTGTCTTGAGTAGAACTAAGAAGAAAGCATTGCTTACTTCTCTGGATGAACTCGAGGAACAGATGCCTTCCCTTCTCGACGTTGATCATCCATGTGCTCGGAAACAAATAGCAGATGCACGCCATTTTGTTGAGGTAGAAATATATGGTTAATTTTTCAGTTTCACAAGCTTTATAATTTGACCTGAGAATTGCATGGATTACGAAAGCTATGTTATTGGTGACTTCCTGAGAATTGTACATCTTAAATAATGCAGTCGGTTCGTGAGGAAGATGACATGTTGGTGGAGCCGTCGCATGCTCAAAAACCATCTTCAGAGTTAGGGCCTGGTGCCGAAACTGATGTAGCAGTAGCACAATGGAACGTCTTACAGTTCAACACAGGTTCTACATCTCCATTCATCATAAAATGTGGCGCAAACTCCAATTCCGAACTGGTTATTAAGGCAGATGCTCGGGTTCAGGAACCCAAAGGCGGAGAAATCGTTAGAGTTGTTCCGAGACCTTCCGCGCTAGAAAATATGAGCCTGGAGGAAATGAAACAAGTATTCTCTCAACTTCCCGAGGCTCTAAGCTTGCTGGCCCTTGCAAGGACTGCAGATGGCACGCGAGCACGCTACTCTAGACTGTACCGAACATTAGCCATGAAGGTCCCGTCGCTGAGGGACCTTGTTGGGGAGCTTGAGAAGGGAGGAATGCTTAAAGATGTGAGATGATGGATAAGAGTGTGCATTTGAAACCACATTGGCTTGTGTTATTTTGTACACACTACACTGCCTTGTATCTATTCCTATTTTGTAATGTAATCTATTGTATCACACGGATTATTTCTCTTTCCTTTTTATTGATTTAAGCATGGAGGCTTGTTGGGGCTGATAATTTGCGATTTGTTTATGCGATTTATGATTATAATACGATTTATGCGTACATGATTATGATACAAATACTTTTGAGAATAAGTCTAAATATATTCAATAATCAATCTCATGTCAACAACAAAAATATTTTTACAAATGAATCTAAATGCAGTCAAACCTCATATGTCTTTATAAGAAATACATCTCACCATAAAAATACAAACATAAACACATTAAACTAACAACAAAATCAAGACACGTTTAGATATAAATTTTAAATTAAAAAAAAAATAAAATACATTTAAACAAACAAAAATCAACCTAACATAATACTTTCGTTTTCATAGACAACTCCTTCTTTGACTTAACATGTAACGCCCTCAATTTTAAGAATTTTCGGGTAATTTTCAAATTATTTAATAAAAATATGAATAAAATTTTCGTAAAATATTTTTAATTACATAATGTTGGGAGAGTGTGAGAATTAATAAAGATTTAAAATTTTCGGGAAATAGTAAACCGGGAGAGAAAACGAAAATAACGAACGAGAGTTGGACCGGGGGTAAAACGGTAAATAGAGATTTATATATATATATAAACCTAAGCTTTCCTTTTCATTTTTTCAAAACCAATCTCTTTTGCTCCTCCAAACCAAAACCAAACTTTCCAAAAACCTTAAACCAAGCTAGGAATCATCGAACTGCGGTGATTGGAAGGTGTTAGAACCGAAGAGAGATAAAACTTTGGTGAGTTTTCCGACCTTGAATTGTGAATTTCGTTTTTTCTTTGTTAGGTTAGAAAAATGAAGATTTTTCAATGAATTTAAGTCGGAATTGAGTGAAATTAGATTTGATTGGTTGGTATGGGTGTGTAGTACCCTTGAGTAGCGATTTTTAGGATTAATTCTCGATTCGGATGGTTTAAAACGGAGTTTGGTGAAGAAGGGTGAATAGTGACGAAAATGGAATTTCGTGTACCTAGGTTTGTTTCGAAGTTTTGGCGTTAGGGTTTTGTTCTTTGAACAATACTGAAG
>CANYCX011354790.1:0-14305 GCA_948193385.1 Breynia disticha f. nivosa | reverse complement strand
TATTTCCACGACTTCCGCATTTCAGATTATATTTGATGTATAACTCGTATTTCATGTTGAACAAATTATGGTTTCGTTTTATCTATCTTACCAACTTATGTTTTAAGGAAAAAGAAAAAAAAATGGTGCGAAAAATCGATTGATTTCAAAAACGAACTTTTAAAATTTTGGCGTCACACCATTTGTCTATCTGTTTCCAGCTTTCAGTCCATGAAAAATTACATTTTGTTCCGATTTGAAACGATTTAGGAAAACTGTTCCCTAGGTCGTTTGCCCCTGTTCTCTTTATATTTTTCGCATAATTAGATTATAATTTTTGTGGCGTAGCATCATAACTCTAACACTATGACACAGTTATATAAATTCCTAACAACAGTGCTAAAAACTTGGTGTGTTCTAACTCTTTCTGACAACAATTATACGTAAGTGCGCACAGTCAAGTAAGTTGTTCCACTAAGCTGTATTCACTACTGTTCAATTAAGCTGTAATCACTAATCCTAGTAACACACGTTATTAGAATAGATTTTTTGTACTCAAACCATTTAAATGTGAGCACACACATTCTACATTGCATCATAATTTAACAAATAAGATGTTATTAACGAAAATTTCCTTTTTTGTTCTCCTATCATTTGCTACAACTCTAATTAAAACTTATACTATCTATTCAACATATCACTCTAATCCTAACTCAACAAGAAAACAATGTAACACCAAGAAGACAACATTTATATATGGTCATACTTTGTACAACCCCTCACTTATTCCAATTGCTATACATTTTGGTTATTGATTCCTTATACGAAACTACTTCGAGAATGATATAAAGTCTAGTACACACATTCTTTCATCTCTTGTTCATAACAAGTTTGATCAGGTTGATAAGCATTAAGCTTCTAACTTAGTTTTGATAGTATGCTAATTCTTTAAAGTGATAAGAACTTATTTGTAAATTAAAATAGCAATCTAGGTTCAATTAATGTACATTAAGGGCTTAGAATAATGTACTTTATTCTGGGAAAAATCTAGACTCGCAGCAGGATAATTAACGTATGTTAGTAGTTCAGTCACACATGTTACTTATATTAACTTACGTTATGCATATGATGTAACGTATGTTAGTGAGTTAGGTTTTCTGACAGAAACTTTTGTTCCATTTTAATAAAATAGGTGACAAAACTATCTAGATAACATGCATTACGACCAAGCTTAAAGTACGTTAGTGAAGCTACAGTACCCCTTTTAAAAACAAATAATTCATACTCGACACCCTAAAGACATCACCATTTCATCGCACCATAAGAATAAATCATACACACAATAGTCACTCTTATCACCACTATAACGAATTTCATCAAAACTTACCGATAACAAAAGAATATCCTTCATACATGCAAGTATCTCTCACTTATCTCATTTTCCTCATTTTATAGACAAAACATACTATTCATACTTAACAAATCTCACAAACTTATTGACACTATAAATAAACACAAACCACATACAAGACATCGTACATCACCATTACCAATTGTATATAATCACATAATACGTTAGTTACAAATACATGATTATGCCCAATATATTAATCTCTCAAGCTACCTAGCAAAATCAACGAACAATTCATACCACACATTCTCAATCATCATCCATAACCTTATCTCATTCAATTTAGCTCATCACCATATTTACCTTTCTTACACTTCATGATCATATCCCATTCAATGAATCACAATCAAAGAACTCATATAAATTAGTCCCTTCATTACTGTGAAGACATAGCTTTAACACTAACCGGTGTTTAGCAAGCGCACTAGGCCAATGTAGTTTTACCACGGAAGTATGCCTCTCGGGAAGGAATCTCTCGAGGAATGTAGCATTTAAATTAATTCGATGCTTAAAATAAAATAAAAGAAATCGATAAACATAAATTGGATTTTGGGTTTTTAATGTGAACAAGGAAGTAAAAATATTGGGCTTTCCTAGATTTCAAAAGTCATTATACTTGGTTACTTAATGATTTGAGATGAATGACGGTGTTCTCGCGCTTTTGTGAATTAAGAGTCCCTTTTGGGATGATCAAAATTGCATCCTTAAGCATAGCAAATGTTCTACTTTTGTGATACACTAGACTAGACAAGGCAATACTGACTTAGCCATTTCATCAAACACGTTATCGTCAATTGGTATATTTCTATTCAATTGAGTGCTAGCACCACTTGACCTAGACTTCCTATCCCTAGGCTTTTACAACTCTGGGATAGGATTACTCGCAACAAATAATACAACAATTGTAATTAACTATCCTCAATTTGCAGTTAATTAATGAAAGAATAATGAGATATAATCCTAGCATGTGACTACTATTGATTATTCACAAGGTTTCATTAATCACTTTGCTCTTTATATTCCAAAAGGATAGGTACACTTCAAGCAATCTATCACAATTGTCTACCCTATTATTTGTCCATAAAACCCATCAACTAGACATTCATCAATTAAAAGATAAATCATTCAAGCATTCAGCCCTTGTGAAATTTCATAATTGCCCAATTTAAGCCTCTCAATTTAAGGACATTTTGGACTATTTTTGGTGAATCATGAATGCCATAATAAGCCCTCCATTCGCGACTCATGCTAGTCACGTTCGTGACTAACATTCTGGCCAAGTAATTCATCTCTAAAGTGAGTCACAAATGACACATTTAAGCCCCCAATTCATGATCATAGTGAGTGACGTTCATGACTCACCTTATGGACATGTTTTGTCACTAAAATTATATGTGACGAATGATCAATTTCAGCCTCCAAACGTGATCCATTTTAGATAGTTCGTGACATAATTTTGCTGGCCAAAATCTTCATAAATGAGTCATGTTTAAGGCCCTTAACAAGCTCAATTCGTGGTGCACCTTTGATCACAAATGTGATCCCTTTTCTGCCTCAAACTTGGCTTTCATTAAGTGTCATGAGTTTCTTTTCCAACCTTTAATTCATGGCTTGAATATGTCACATTCATGACTATCAAATTGCCAACATTTTTTCTTAAAAACATGTCACCTTTAAGCCTCCATTCATGACCTATTTTTAAGTCACTTTTTTTATGCAATTATGAGTCACGTTTGTGACCATTTTGAGTCACGTTCATGACTCAATTTGCTGGAAAAAATTCTCCAAAACCAACACAACACAGCCATCATTTTGGTTCTAAAATTACTGATTTGATCAGTTATGATGAGCTGATTTTATGCTCTCTAAAAAGTGGCAAATTCTTGCCACCAAGGTGCTTCAATTTTGCCACGAAGCTGATTCAATTTTGCCACGAAGCTGCTTCAATTTGCCACCAAATAACCACCATTTCACACGAAAATTTCCTACAAAAATAAGACACACAGCTGCTCCAAAATTGCCACCAAGCTGCTTGCATCCACTCCACTGTGCTCCTTCAATTTGCTTCCAAACCGCCTCCAATTCTAACCAAAACGGTGCCACCATTTTATTTCCAAAAAATGAATTTGAGCTGCCATTATGAGCTTTCTTTATCACCTCCAAACTGACACCATTCTTTGCTACATTGATGCCACCAAGCTGCTTCTAATCTTTCTCCATAATGTGACATCAGGCTGCACTTATAAGCTCTAAAGCATGTGTCAAGTGATGCCCAAAACATGCCACTTATCAGCCATCATTTTGCTCACAATATGCTACAAGTTCTTACCAAAACAAGCCACATAATTCCTTCAAATTTGTGCCACCAAGCTGCTGGAATTATTCAACAAAACTTGCCACAAAATCAACCTATTCTTGTGCCAAAACACACTACTTAACCTTCTCATTTCCACCTCAAAACAAGCTCAATCTTTGCCCCAAATTAATAACAAAATTGAGTGTTGCACTAGCTTTACGAAACTATAATCACGCTTTAAAATGACCGTGGTCATGACATATATTTTGGCTGGCCAATCATGTCCCAAAACACATTTGTAACCTCTTCATTCGTGGCCACAAAAAAGTCCATCTTAATGTGCTCTCTTTTCCACCGAAGCATAGCGAATTCTCCACCTTTTTTAGCGTACCTAGATAAAACGATAAACGTATAAAAACTCTAATATTTGCACGTTTTATCAACCGCAATATAATGAAAATATGCTACAATACGAGTATAATAGATGTGCATTATTGGTCCTATCAAACTCCCCCACAGTTAAGCTTTTGATCTTCTCGAGCAAAACTAGTAAAACATAGGGGTTAAGAGCTTGAATCAAAATGCAACTGTCAGTCTCGATCATACTCAAGATCTCCAGAACATAATAACAATGTTTTACATAACACGATCAAGTGTTTTTATACCTAGACTTACCCAAGCAATCTATTTAGTGACTCGAACGGTTGGTTGTCAAATTTTTGAGTTTTACGGTATGTCTAGGCCAAAACACTTGCTAGCATCGGAATTACTCACTTACATCATATTTAAACAATGAAAAATTGAATTTTGGCCCAAATCATTTTCCCAAACATTCCAATGTTTTTTCTAAAATTGTACTCTTATTTTATTCACATTGTTTCCTAGAAAATGCGAAAGTGACCCGCTTTTGGCGTGCAATTTTGTTCAATCGAAAACTTTTATTCACTTACGACTTCTAGCAATCGCGAAAGTGACACGCTTTTGGCATGCACTTCTAGCCATTTAAAGACTATTTATTTATATTATGAGCACTCATGAAAGCTTTCAAACATTGTTTTTTAATTTTCATAGGCCAACAGTCTCTAATTCTATTTTGCAAAGAGAATCAATTAAGCTCCCAAATATCAACAAGTGTTGCCCTTTTATACATCCCTTACCAAACTCAAGAATTATCCCACACAACTACTCAAGCTAACGCATCATAACCTCATAAGACCAAATCCAAGGTCCTCAATCGCAATATGTACCTACAGTCGCCATTATATACAAGTTCTCTTTTCAGCAATTTTAACCATAAATTGCATATCAATTTCACTCAAAGTTAAATATAACCAATACACACATCTATTCACAGTGAAAGTGTAAAAATTTTGATGAGAAATTTAAAGAATTTTGCGAAAAGTTTGAAAAGTTTTCGCACTTTAAGTGCATGCACATCCTAACCCGTAAATGAAATGGAAATCAAACATATAATCCCTGCCCAAACTTATTTTGGCATTGTCCTCGATGTCGCAAATATGTACAATTGTGAAATAATAGAGGACACTAATCGAAAATAAAAAATCATAAAGAATAAGAGGAAGGGAAGAGAAATCTTCTCTCTGCTTAAGGAACATTTTCCATTCAAGGGTTGGTGTCCTTATTCGCTCTTTGTTGTAGCGGATTCATCCATTACACGTCTTTAAGAAAGAAAGGAAATAACAAAGTTGTTGACGACAAAAGGCAAATATGAAAGAAATAAAAATGCAATACATAAAATAAATGTGCTCTTATATGATTAATGCATACACGTCTAAAAATAAAATAAAAGAAAAAAAATAAACGTGAGTGCAACTAAGTGATGCAAGAAAAAGGTTCATTATTTAGTCACATTGTTTTATGTCATTACAGACACACCTAGTTTTACATTTTTACGGACGATAGATCTTGAATGAATTATTGTGTCAGTGGTTTGGACTTCCTTCTACTCCAAGCAAAGGTGAGCTTGTGCTCCCTGGGTCTATCAACAGTGATTCCATTTTGAGGTTAGAAGTAGTTGAATCCCTTGTGTAGCTATCCGTGAATAACTTCAAAAATTGAAGCTTAGGTCTCTTCTTCTTCTTCTCATCCATTGCATTATGACTGCAGTTTGCACAAACTTCACCTTTACTTCTAAGTGTTTGCTCCTAAGGTGTAGTTGTATGTGGAACACTACCTCCATACACCAAACCCTCCATCACTTCAACCATCAAATAACCCTATTCAATTTCCTTGACTCAATCTTCATGTCATCCTTGACTTCACTAGCATCCATTTCTTCCTCATCTTCAATCTCTTCCCGTTGCTTAGTTGGTATGCTAGGTGGTTTGCAATTTTCATTTTTTGCCCATTTTTTAGCCAAATGCCTAACTTGACTTTCCAAATTTTGCAAACCAATAATAGTAGACTTCTTGATGGAGGCTTGTACTTCCATGAAGCTCTCCAAACTATGGTTGAAGGACACTTGGGATATAAAGTATTACTCCATTCTTCCTACTGCCTTCATCAATGTCTCCTCCACATTGAGTTTAGATTCATGGTTTGTATGTTGGGTTGAGTTTGATAAGGGTGGGTAGTTGTTTGAATTCGGTGGTGGTGATGGATATGAAGGTTTTAAATACAGATGGTTGGGGACATATGGTGGCTCTATTTCTTGATAAATGTGAGGAATAGAGGTAGTTTGGTTGGGAGGTTGGTAAGAGTTGGGTGGTGGTGGAGGAATTTTATAATCTAAGTCAGTTTCCCACTTAAAGTAACAATGGTTTGTCCACCTCAGGTTATCATTGTTGGGGTATGGGTTAGTGAGTTAAGGTGATTGGTTGAATCTAAATCCTACAAAATTGGCATCCTCAATGTCCACACAACTCATCTCCCAATCGCTAGGTGAAGTGTAATAAACACATGTGTCCTCCATGTGGTTGAAACCACCACAAGAAATACACTGCACCTCACTCCTTACAACCTTCTCTTCAATGAAGGTCCTCACACAATCTATTAGTTTATCAATTTTAAAATTCAAATCATGATTGTAAAGGGAAACTTCACCCATCATGTTTCTCATTCTTCCTGTCATCATCTTTTCTCTCACATTGGTTGCCACCCTGTCATAAATATCATATACTTCCTCTCAGGTTTTGTTGCCCATGTATCCACTTAAGGTTATATTTATAAATGCCTTTGATGGTGATAAGCCCTCGTAAAAAAATTAGGTCAATAGTGCCAAAGGAATTTGATGATGAGGGCAATGATTGAGTAGAGATGTAAGCCTCTCCCATGCTTCATGAAATCCTCTTCATCCAATTGAGTGAAGGTACAAAGTTTCTGTCGGAGGTTAATGGTCTTTTCAGGTGAATAGTATTTTGAAATAAATTTATCATAAACTGCATCTCAAATCCTTAAAGACCAGGAAGGCTAATTAACCATGTTTTTGCTATATCCTTAAGCAAATGTTGAAAACACTTCATTCGTAACTCCTCCTTTGTCAAACAATGTAGAGGGAAAGTGCAGATGGTGAAATAAAACTCCCTAAGGAATGATAATCTATCCTTCGATGCAAAACCATGAAAATATGGTACCATATTGAAATAAACTCCCTTCAACTCATAGTTCCTAACTGCTACACTCAAAATAATGTATAAGGGCAATATCCCTAAAATTGGCCTTTGTATATTTCTTAAAATATTTGGGGATGTCCAATCCAACCATGAGGCGGTAGAGCTTGTCTCCCATCGCCTCATCAACAATTTCCCCATTTTCAAAAACATTGGATCCATGCCCATTTCAATAGGGACTCCCCTAGCCACACGTACCCCTTCATTTAAGCCCTAAATCATAACCTAAAAATAATTTTGCAAGTGCTCCTCTCGGTTATCTCCACGTATGAACCAAAAAATTGACGAACAAAAAGAAAATCTAACAATAAAAAAAGGGTTAGTAAAACAAACAAGCACTAAATCAAAATAAATACGTCGTTCCCCGACAACTGTGCCAAAAAACTTGACCGGTATCTAGCAAGCGCACTAGGTCAGTGTAGTTTTACCGCAAAAGTATGCCTCACGGGATTGAATCTCTCGAGGAACGTAGTATTTAAATTGATTTGGTGCTTAAAATAAAATAAAACAAAGCGGTAAACATAAATTGGATTTTGGGGTTTTTGATGTAAACAAGGAAATATAAAGTCAAGAAAGTAAAAATAGGAACTAGCAAGTTAAATAAAAATATTGGGCTTTCCTTAATTTCAGTAGTCATTACACTTGGTTACTTAATGATTTGAGGTTAATGACGGTGTTCTCACACTTTCTTCAATTAAAAGTCCCTTTTAGGATGCTCAAAATTGCATCCTTAAGAATAGAAAGTGTTCTACTTTCGTGATACACTAGACTAGGCAAGGCAATACTGACTTAGGCATTTCATCAAACATGTTAGCATCAATTGGTATATTTCTATCCAATTGAGCGCTAACACCACTTGACCTAGCCTTTGTATCCCTAGGCTTTCGCAGCTCCAGGATAGGATTACTTGCAGCAAATAATACAACAGTTGCAATCAAATGTCCTAAGTTAGTAGTCGATTAATCAAAGTACAATGAGATATAATCCTAGCCTCTCACTAATATGGATTATTCACAAGGTTTAATTAATTATTTCTCTCCTTATATTCCAAAAGGATAGGTACACTTTAAACAATCAATCACAATTTTCTACACTATTATTTGTCCATAAAACCCATCAAGTAGAAATTCATCAATCAAAAGATAAATCATTCAAGCATAAACCCTCAATGTACCATATAAATAAACCAAACATAAATTCTATTTACATCTAAGAAAAAACCAAGAAAAACCTTAGCATAACATGGCTAGCTAAAAGAGAAACAAACAAGAAAAGAAAATACACAAAAAGAGGAAAGAAAGAGAGACAAAACCCTTACTCCAAAGCCTTAAACCCTTTGCAGTAAATGGTGGTCAAAATACCCCTTCTAAACCTAAAACAAATCTATTTATATGCCATCATTTAGCCCCCGTGAAATGTTATAATTGCCCGATTTAAACGTCTCAATTTAAGGACATTTTGGACTATTTTTGGTGAATCACAAATGCCATAATCAGCCTTCCATTCGTGACTCATGTTAGTCTCTAAAATGAGTCACGAATGGCACATTTTAACCCCTAATTCGTGATCATGATGAGTCACGGACATGTTTTGCCACTTAAATTAGATGTCAAGAATACTCAATTTGAGACTCCAAACATGATCCATTTTAGCCACGCTCCTGACATAATTTTGCTAGCCAAAAAATTCATAAATGATTCATGTTTGAGGCCCTTTTCAAGCTCCATTCATGGTGCACCTTTCATTACGAACTTGATCCCTTTTCTTCATTAAAGTTGACTACCATTAAGTGTCACGAGTTTCATTTCCAACCTTCAATTCATGGCTTGAATATGCCACATTCGTGACTATAAAATTGCCAACATTTTTTCTTAAAAAAATGTCATATTTAATCCTCCATTCATGACTTATTTTAAGTGACGTTTATGTTGAAATTATGAGTCACGGTTATGACTATTTTGAGTCACATTCGTGACTCAATTTGATGGCCAAAATTCCTCTAAAACCGACACAAGGCAGCCACCATTTTGGTTCAAAAATTACATTTTTGAGCAGTCATGATGAGCTCATTTTATGCTCTCCAAACAGTGACAAATTCTTACCACCAAGGTGCTTCAATTGCGCCACCAAGCTGCTTCAATGATGCCATCAAACAGCCACCATTTCACACCATAATTTCCCACCAAAATAAGACACATATCTGCTCCAAAATTGCCACCAAGCTGCTTGAATCCACACCACTTTGCTCGTTCATTTTGCCTTCCAAATCGCCTCCAATTCTAAGCAAAACGCTGCCACCATTTTGTTTCCAAAAAAATGAATTTGATCTGCCATCATGAGCCTTCTTTATCACCTCCAAACTGACACCATTCTTTTCTAAATTGATGCCACCAAGTTGCTTCTAATCTTTGTCCAAAATATAACACTAGGCTGCACTTATAAGCTCCAAAGCATGTGTCAAGTGATGCCCAAAACTTGTCACTTAGCAACCACCATTTTGCTCAAAATATGCTACTAGTTCTCACCAAAAGAAGCCACAAAATTCCTCCAAATTTGTGCCACCAAGCTGCTGGAATTATTGACCAAAACATGCCACAAAATCAGCCTATTCTTGTGGCAAAACACGCTACTTAAACTTCTAATTTCCACCTCAAAACCTACTCCATTTTTTACCCAAATTAATAACAAAATTGAGTGTCGCGCTAGCTTTATGAAACTATAATCACGCTTTGAAATGGCAATGATCATGATGCATATTTTGGCCGATGAATCGTGTCCTGAAACACATTCGTAACGTCTTCATTCGTGGACCCAAAAATATCCATCTTAATGTGCTCTCTTTTCCACCTAACCATAGCAAATTCTCCACCTTTTTTATCGTACCTAGATAAAACTATAAACGTATAAAAACTCTAATATTTGCACGTTTTATCTACTGTAATATAATGAAAATACACTATAATATGAGCATAATAGATGTGCATTATTGGTCCTATCAGACATTACTTTGAATATGAACAAGTTTACATATGAATGTAACATACTTGCATAATTCACCAAAGATCCAATTTAGCACCCCCACCAAAACGTAGCACAATTTTCCACACTTATTCATATCAAACACGCAAATACATCACAATATGAGCTTCATCATTCACACCACATTTAATCATGTACATCGTATTCATCAAATCATTACATTTGAAATTAAGGTACAAACATTTTTTCAACCAAATTCATCAATCATCCACAACATATGCACAAATATAGTGAATTTTTTATGCAAAATGTCTATGGTATCTTCTTCCCATTTGCTATCTTAATGTCGTTCTCTCATTCTCTTTTAGCTCTTTTCTCTCATCTTATGGTTGATCAACTGAGTTTTAATGCACTTAGAATACTCAGTCTTGCATGCACACTCTCTTCCCAAATGCCTTAGAATACTCAGTCTCACACTTGGGATTATCAATTAGGTCTACTGAATACTCAGTCTGACCTTTTTTTCATCCATGACATATATGCTTAGAATACTTAGTCTCACAGTGTCATTTTCATTACATTGATCAACTGAATGTAGATGTGCTTAGAATACTTAGTCTCACATGAAATTCACTCTTCCATGGCCTATGTCCTTAGAATTACTAAGACTCACATTGCCATTTCAATTTAAGTTGATCAACCGAGTGTTTATGTTCTTAGAATTACTTAGTCTCATATGACACTCTCTCATCCATAATATATGTGCTTAGAATTACTCAGTCTCATATTGCCATTTCCATTTAAGTCGATCAACCAAGAGTCAGTCCTCACATTACTCACTAAACACTCAATCTAGCATTGTGGGGCATCTCAATCTTTTATCACTATCTCACCTCTATAATGTATGTATGCCAAATGAATGTATGTCTTATGTGTGTATGCTTCTATGTATAAAGCCACCACTTTGAATTATCATTTTAAAACCAGATATGGCACTTACTGTCCATGCAAAGTAGGAACACTTTTAGCATAAGCGGTAACTTCATCAAAACACTATTCTTGAAATCAAAACATACATATTTAACCCCACATCATACATACGCACTTTTATTCATGCACGCACTCTCATGCCTAATAAATTACCATTAATAATTTGCAACCATATCATACTTAAATTGTCAAAATTGATAGGCAAAACTCAATGTTCATCAATAATAACCATTCGCATGTTACTTACCTATAGAAGCCACACCATTCATCAATTTTGTATAGATATCTCTTACTTAAACAAAAATCACAATCTTAACCATAAAATGATAAACATCATTTTGAACATATATTTCAAACCTTTTATTATGGCATTTATCAGGTTTTTTGGCCAATTGGGCATTACTTCTACGTAATTTTTGTAATTTTCATGTCTCTAGGTCGCTTGTGGAACTCTAAGCATAAAAAGGAAAAATTTGGATCGAAACGGAGTGAAACAACAATAAAGTGCCAGTAGAGGAGGCAAGCAGTTTGTAGAACGGGCAACCCACACCGCTAGAAAAATGTTTTATTTCGACAAATTTACGAAGGCAATCCGAGAGACCAAACGAGCTGTGAAATGATCTACCCCAAGTTATTTCCCAAAAAAATCGATTCTGGAAGAAACAGAAGGTTTGTAAAAAGGAGAACGGTTTCTAGAACGGCATCTCTAGGTCATTTGACAAACTGTTTCACCTGAACAATTTGCGCAAGAGCCTAGCAAACGACTAGTCAAATGATTTGCCAGCCCATTCAGTTGGCCCGTTTCCAACTTACTGTACTAATTTAGGGTTAAGATATAAATAGGATTTACAAATGAAATTAAGGGAGCCTTTGAATAGTGAGCCGTCGACACAGTGAGGAATAGTGACAGCAGCCAAAAAGCAGAAGTTTAAGTCGAGAAATAACTACACATTGGGATTTTTGGCATAGATAGTAGGATTGTTAACTCTTGTAATCCATTTTATAGGTTACTTTCCTATTTTCTTAAAGTGAAACTGTATTGGTTGTTGTTTTAGCTATAGTATCAACTAAATTTACATGGATATTTAGATTAGACGAATCCTATGATGAATTATGTGTTGTGAACTAGTTATTTGTTGATTTTAATGAGAACTATTGAGATTTAGCTATTGGTGAATTATTGAATCATTGACTTCATTTTGATTAATTGAGAATTTGTCAATTAAATTAGGTCTTATAGCTAAAAGGAGTTGCCTACAATTATAGAGATAAAATTACAAAACTTTTCCATATTAGAGTTGAGGTAATAGAGGAATGTACGAATTGATAATGCTGGATTAGGGGTTTTAGTTCAAAAGAGATTTTGACTAGTCAACTTAATCTTATTTATTAATTTAATTAAGAGACACTTTAACATAAAATAGATATTTTTGCAATCCAATACTCATCAATCTGCAAATAGTTAAGTCACACACATATGAAATCTTAGGAGGATTTGATTCTAGATATCTACCTATTCTCCTTTGAATTTAACCAATTTTCTTGCATTGTTTCTAACCTTTCTGTTTTACTACTCCTGTCCTAGTTGATTTATTTTTAGTCATACTTTTAATTTCCAAATCAATTTTTCTTTGATTAGATAATAAATTAAACTGTTAGTATCAATACTTGTTTGTCTCTGTGGGATCGACACTTGATACTCCGGTGTTTATACTACTGTTCTATAGGTATACTTGCCTAGCGAGCCGTGGTGTTAATAGCGTTCGCGAGTATAATGTTTTTGGCACCATTGCCGGGGATAGTTCAATATTAAGAACCCAATTTAATTATTACTATAATCACTTTTTTTTTCCTTTTCCAATTTTACTTTCTATTATGTAATTTTCTTTTTCCAAACTTTACGCTTGGTTTTGTATTCTGTGACTGTCTTGTAGGTTTACAGGTGGTTTATGACTCGGAGTGATAATTCCAATCGTGTCAAAACCAATCCTGAAATCAAACCACAATCCTCCTTTGATGTCACGAACAAATTTTGAAAGAAGCTACAATTCATCTCAAAAGAAAAGAAACTCAGACTAGGAGCACTCAGTAACTCCGGCCATAGAAGAACAGAATCCAGATACCATGTTTGACTATGCTCGACGGACATAACGGGCACTACTTCTAGTATAGTAAGACCAACGATGGTGGCTAACATCTTTGAGATCAAGTCGAATGTCATCCAGATGGTCCAACAGTATGTGCAATTTGATGGCTTATAGGAAGAATACCCTAAAGCTCATCTCTCAAACATTTTGGAGATATGCAACACCTTCATGATCAGTGGGGTTTTAGACAATGCCATTAGACTTAGGTTGTTCCCTTTCTCTTCATGGGGATATGCCAAACAGTGACTCAACTCATTGCTACGAGGGTCTATTGATACTTGGGATGCGATGGATGAGAGATTTTTGGCAAACTACTTTCACCTACCAATACAGTCAAACTGAGGAATGAAATTTCTTGTTATTCTCAACTGGATTCAGAAACCTTAAACGACATATGGGAGAGGTTCAAAGATTTACTCTGGTCTTCCACTTGAAGGCAGATTCAGAATGTTTTCAATGGTCTAAATTCAAGAACAACACAGTCTATAGACACAGCAGTTGAGGGACATTAAAAAGTAAGATGCCAAAGGCAGCCCAGGAGCTCATTGAACAAATGGCCATGAACAACTGCTAGTGAGGCACTGCTAGAGCTAGTATGCTAACTTAGAGTTTATGATGTTGATGCAATTACTGCTTTTGCTGCATGGTGTCTATCATATTCAACACATTGCACAAGTGTACACACCAAGTAGTATAAAACAAGCATTTTAGACTCGAGTATCGAACCCTAGAGACTTATCATACGTACTAGCAACATTTTCAATCGGTTATCTAGTTGGATGAAGTTGTAAGAAATATGGAATCTAGAATGACTAAACTGAATACTAAAACAATCAATTAAAACGATGCCTAGGGTTGGAATCCCTCTCGATTC
>CANYCX011354692.1:0-11581 GCA_948193385.1 Breynia disticha f. nivosa | reverse complement strand
ATAGGTGTTTTTATGGGCTGAGCTGTGTGCGGTCCAGATAGTCGGGTCATCCTGTGTGGAATTGCATTAACATTGACATTTCATTGCATAGAATTGAATTTATGTCATACTTTAAGATCTGTGTGATCTGATTGGTTATGTGCCTGCTTATATATGAAATTCCTGTGTGGACGATGATTTACGATCTGTTTATATTGCTGTATGCAATATAGTTGAGCTGTGTGTTGTTTTTATACCTGTGTGGATTGTTTTGTTTGTCTGGCATATGGGAATGCCTAGGGACAAGATAGATACGCACGTCCTCGTGCTAATTTATGCTTTCCACTGCACGTCATTTAAGTTAAAAGCTAAGAATACTTACTGAGTATTGTTTATCCCACCCCGTTATTATTTTAAATGATTGTGCAGATCGTAGGTAGTTGCTGTCACTGGACCCAGAGTTGATTGGTGTTTTCCGAGCTTACGTTAGAGGTCGAGGTCCAGATTTCATTTTTGAGATTTTTCTATTGTACATATGTGTACATATTTGTAAATGATGTTCATTTGAGTTTGAAATGTTTTCAAACTTCTTACTGTTTCCGCTGTAAAATATTTTTATGATATTGATGTTTTGGGGCCCGAGTTTGTATAAAATGAAGATTTTATCTTCTCTCTACTCTGATTTCCTTCTGATCTTATTATTATTATTAAAGAATATTGTTTATCAGGGATTATTGGTTTCTAAAAATGAGTTCCACAATGCAGGAGAAAATGAGCACTACCAGAAGGATAATTGAGAAGATCTCCTCATTTGTGGACAAGATTTAGGAGAAATTTACTTGTCGATCTGATCATGTTGCTCGTTAGTAAAGACAGTTATGCACCTACTAGACCCACATCATTACTTGCATAATCCATCATCTATCCATGTTTATGCTTTACCAAGTTTATGATTATGTGTTTTATGTATTTCTTATGAACACCAAATTCGTAAATCGGATTTTTTAAAAAAATAAGAGATTTTGCACACATTTTTTTCTTTTTAAAACAATTAATTGTTGAGAAAGACGAATGGAAAATGGAAATGAACTATTTAAAAAAATTACCAATGTTTGGTCTTATACAAAATGTGAAATGTAATGCAAAAGCAAAGGGAAAACGGTTCACAAAGTAAAAGTGTGTAAACCCTATCTATGCTAAATGTATGTATAGATTTACAAAACAATGTCATAACCCAAAAATCTAGGAACCTCAACCTTGAAAGAGTATCATACTTCTTAGCACCACCAAAACAGAAGTCTCGTCCACTAGCCACTATCGCCCTACATAATCATCACAACACACGCACCGTGAGTGACTAAATACCTATTAAGTACACCTAAAACACTTACAGAGGTAGTTAATGTATAAGTACTCGTAGTTAAGTGTTTTAGGTTTTCATTTACTAGGGGAAATTATCCCTATTAGTTTTTTTATCATTCCTTAACTATGTGAAGAAATAGAACATAGTTTATGGGCCAAAATAATCTCCTAGACAAGATTAACATATATTTGGATTGGGACCTGATGTACATTATTCATCAGAAATTTCTAGTTTTCCATCACTTGAATAACTTAAGTTCCAAGTAAAGTAATACACACTATCCAACATTAACATACATTATCCTTAACTATAATGTACGTTAATGACACATTTTCTCGGGCAGAAACTTTCTGTTCTGATCAGACATTAAGTTAACGTACGTTATAGCCAACCCTAACGTAAGTTATCCAGTTGCAGTACACATTTTTCAAAAATTCAAGTCGCATCGAACACACACACACTTCATACAACACTTAGAATCTCACCAACAATCAAAATCATCATTCTCAACAACACATCATACCACATATAAATTTTTACCCCAATTTGTATCCATACACGCTTACAACATACCAATTCAAAATCATTCCACAACAATTAACCAACTATATCATTACACACAAACATTCCATTGCATATCACATTCATTCAAACAAGTATCATACGCATAATGATCAACAATGTACAATGCATCATGGAGTGCTAATGCAACACACACATGTGTGCTCCAGGGACTTCCTTTCTTTTACGACCAGAGAGCCCTTGCCATCGTTTCTTTTCACTCGAGAGATCTCTCCGTCTTTTCTTTTGGTCAAATCCTTTTTTTTCATATAGTAGAGCTCTCACTCTTTTCTCCTTTTTGGGAAAATCCATTTTTTTCATAAATCAGAGCTCTCTGTCTTTTCTTTTCTCTCATGGGAAAATCCCCTTTTTTCATTTTCTCACCATGAACATACATAATGCTCATGCTATGCCAAAACTGACACGAATCAATGCATCTCAAAACCTCTCAACTACACAATATCAATCATGCACATGAATAGCCATGATGCCACACCATCATTTCAATCATTGTCACACAAGATACATCTAATATAATTTATTCCATGTTCACATGTTAACATGATTTCACACTGTCACATCACTCAAACATTTTATGCAAGCACATCTTTTCATTCAATCACCAATCACAATCCAAAAATCAATAATAAATACTAATATCACATCATCTATTCAACTTAGTTTATGAACTCACAATTGATCCATCACCATCTCATGCACCATCAAAACATTAGCACACTCTGCATTTAAGTTCATTTCACTCAATTTCTAGCATTCGCAAATCATGCGTATTTAGTCATCTATAATTAACCATACAGATGCAAGACATAGCAAGGTAATTGTGTTTTGATTCGCTTACCTCGAACTCTACAAAGTCAAAGCTTGGCACTCAATTCCTATTCGGTGTCCAATTTACGTTTCCTACAAAATTTTTAGTTTAATTTCACATCAACACAATTCAAAACATTAAATCTCTCAACCACTCTCTTCATTACACAAACCCCTAATTCCCACACCCTTCTATCAAAAACTTAATTTCCATAATCTCCCTTTAACTTACCGATTTCATGCTCAACATTCGTTATCGTGTTACTCACCATGAAATTCATCCTAAACAACACTAATCTACCCTTATTTTTCCTAATAATACCTCAAGATTCGAAATTTACCTTTCTTGTAAGCTTTCCTCCAACCCTAGAGAAGAGGGAAATCCGACGAAAGGGAATGATTTAGCATGTGGTTGTGGAAATCTAAGTGTGAGTAGTAAGGTTTGATGTTGAGGAGCCTTAGAAAGGTATCTTAGGGTTATGGGAAGTGTTTGGAGGGTTATGGTGTGCTTGTGTCCCATTTTAACTTGTTTTATGCCTTTTACTGACGTGTCCAGGGTCCAAATAACATAGGTTTCAAAGCAACTAACGTACGTTATCCAACATACATTACCCGGGAGTTATACCCAGAATAACATATGTTATTCTCACTAGTAACTTACATTATTCCCCAGACTGCCCAGAACAATGTGTGTTGCCTATTGGTTAACATACGTTATTTATGCACAATCTGGTGCATTTTTCACTCTTAACTCTCATCCAATTCCCATTTTAGTTCAATAGTTAATTGATTATCTTTTGGGACGTTATAGCTCTCCTCCCTTAAGAAAATTTGTCCCTGAAATTTTCACAATTTAAGTTCTCCAACAACTTATACAAATCACCATTAAAGAAACTCAATCACATACCTGAAATTTCATCAAGTCTTTGGAAAAATTTATCGATACCGCTCCCGCATATCGCTCTCGAACTCCTATGTGGCATCTTCTGGTGAATGAAAATTCCATTTCACCTTCATCATCATAATCTCTCGATTCTGCAACCATCAAACTTGTCAATCTAGGATCTCCACTAATTCCTCCTCATAAGTGAGATCCTTCACGATCTCCACCTCGGGATCTCTAAGCACGCGACTTGGGTTGAATCGGTACCTCCTCAATATTGATACGTGGAACACGTTGTGGTCAGGCAACTCCTCCGATAATTGAACTCGATAGGCAAGTGGTCTCACTCTCTCAATAATCTCATATGGCCCCACATACCTCGAGCTTAACTTTCCTTTCTGCCCGAATCGAATCATGCCTCTTCATGCGATACTCAAATAAATACCTTATCTTCTACCTCATACACTACTTCCCGATGATGTCGATCAAAGTAGCTCCTTTGTCAATCTTGTGCAGCCTGCATACATCTCTTAACCATATTCACTTTCTTGAGTGTTTGCTGCACAATCTTGGGTCATTCAATCTACCCTAAACCCTTAACATCCCAATAAACTGGAGTCTGGCACCGCCTCTCGTACAAGGCCTCATATGGTGCCATCTCAATACTCGAGTGGAAGCTATTGTTGTAACCAAACTCAATGAATGGAAAGTGGTTGTCCCAGCTACCACCAAACTCCAATACACATGCCTTCAACATATCCTCCACCATCTAGATAGTCCTCTGGGATTGTCAACTGGCCTCAGGGTAAAATACAATATTAAATCGCAACCTAATACCCATGACATCCTGTAGACTCCTCCAAAATCGTGAGATAAATCTTGGGTCTCGATCTAAAATGATCAATGCAGCGATACCGTGGAGTCTCACTATCTCTGCCACATATAAGCATGTAAGCTTGTCTAAGGTATCATCATGTCGGATAGCCAAAAAGTCTACCGATTTAGTCAATCGGTCCATTATCACCCAAATGCAATCATGACGTCTGAAGGTCCTTGATAACCCCCATGATGAAGTCCATAGTAATTTTCTCCCATTTGCACTCTGAAATCTCTAAAGGTGTCAACTTCCCTACCGGGGCTTGATGTTCAGCGTTGATTTGCTGACAACACAGACATTGAGCTACAAACTCTGCTATCTCTCGCTTCATATTTACCCACCAATCATATCCCTCAGATCTCAGTACATTTTGGTACTATTGGGGTGTACTAAATAATGGGAGGAATGTGCCTCC
Organism: Breynia disticha f. nivosa; assembly: GCA_948193385.1. Classification (NCBI taxonomy): domain Eukaryota; kingdom Viridiplantae; phylum Streptophyta; class Magnoliopsida; order Malpighiales; family Phyllanthaceae; genus Breynia; species Breynia disticha. The sequence goes on along the minus strand of CANYCX011354692.1, from coordinate 6,675 downwards.
ATCATAATGCTCTCCCTGATTTCTACCATATCAGGAACACACAATCGTTCCCCGTAATATAGTACCCATCACATCTAGCCGTATTATTTTTCCCTTTTCTACTTTCTTCTTAAGTCACATTAGTTACTCATCTTCTTTCTGCCACTCATCTATCAACTCCCTCATACGGCCCTCACCTGTATATTAGCTAGCATCTCTTCCTTATTAACATCTAGCTGCACCCATAACTCCGATAGTGCAAATAATGACTCAACCCTATATGTCATTGAATCCTCATCCTCTCTCCCTTTCTGGCTTAAAGCGTCAGCAACCATATTCTCTTTCTCCAAATGATAGTCAATAGTACAATTATAATTCTTCAAAAGCTCAATCATCCATGTTGTCTCAAATTTAGCTCTCGCTAGATGGTAGTATACTTGAGGCTCTTATTATAAGTGAAAATCTGGAAGGTATCACTGTATATGTAATGCCTCTACACTTTTAAAGCGTGAATGATTACGGCTAACTCCAAGTTGTGGGTAAGATAATTAACTTCATGTGGCCTCAACTGTTGAAAAGCGTAGGCAATCACTCTCCTATTTTGCATAAGAATACCTCTTAATCCCGCCTTGGATTCATTCGTATATACAACAAATTTTACACCATCAGTCGATGACACAAGTATAGAGGTCTTAACCAACGTCTTCTTCAATTCCTAAAAGCTCTCCTAACATTGTTCATTCCAAATGAACAGAGCAGTCTTCTTTAATAGGTTGGTCATCGGCCTTGCCAACTTTGAGAAGTTAGTTATGAATCGCTAGTAGTATCCTTCCAAACCTAGAAAACTATGCACCTCGATCACATTCCTAGGAGCCTCCCACTTATGACCCACTTTTATTTTACTTGGATCCGATTTCTCACCTTTAGCCGTGATCACTTAGCCTAGGAAAACCACCTCTCCCATCCAAACCTCTCGCTTATCAAACTTGGCATACAGCTGCTTCTCTTTTAGTAACTCTAGCACCTCCTGGAGGTCTCCCTCGTGCTCCTCTCACACCTTGGAGTACACCAACACATCATCGATAAAAACCACCACAAATTGATCCAAGTATGGTTGGAACAATTTTTTCATTAAAGCCATAAAGGCTACTGGTGTGTTAGTTAACCCCGAATGGCAACACTATAAACTCAAAGTGGCCATACTGAGTTCTAAAAGTTATCTTGGGAATGGAGCTTTCCTCCACTCTCAACTTCCAATACCCCAAATGCAAATCTATCTTTCATAACACCATTGCCCCATCAACTAATCTATCAGATCATCTATCCTCGACAGTGGATACTTGTTTTTCACCATCACTTTATTCAATTAGGGGCATTCTATACACAACCGCAAGGTTCCATCCTTCTCTTTCACGAAAAACACCAGTGAACCCTATGGTGATACACTCGATCGAATAAACCCCTTCTTCAGAAATTCCTCCAACTGCCTCTTTAATTCTTATAACTCTACAGCTGCTATCCTATATGGTGCCATTGACAGTGGATCCACTTTTGGTACTGTCTCTATCTCGAAATTAACCTCCCTCAGAGGTGGCAATCCCAGTAACTCATCTGGATAGTCTTCCACTAGTAGGACTAAGATTAGCTCTAGAAGGGGGGGTTGAATAGAGCTAATAAGGTTTGAGACTTTTTGCAGAAAATAAAAATAAAATGACACATGATATAGAGTGGTTCGGATCAAACACCTACTCCACTACCTAAGTTCCTCAGTTAGGATTTTGGCCAACTCTTTCTATTACCTCACAGGATTTTCCTTACACACTTGACTTACGGTTCAAGCAACCTCACAATTTCTCAACTTGATTTCTGGCACAAGTTCTACCTCACAAGTCTAAGAGAAATACAAGAGAAAATAGGTTACAGACAAATATATGAGCTTTTGATTGCATAGAAGTGTTGTTCAAAATGTGGCAAAGTGTTGTAACTTCTTTCTTCTTCTATCGATGTGATTAAACAATTGAGGTTGAATGATCAATTGAAAGGTGATTTTGATTAAATATGTTATGTGTATTGGTATGGAACATGTTGAATTATTCAATGATTGATGTTTTAGAAGGTTTAAATGTGAATTGGATGATTAAAAAAAAGATAGGAAATGTTTTGATCAAGGTTATGAATTGGTGATTTGTGGTTTGAAGTTTGATGTGGAATTTGTGTTAGGTTTTGCCTGATTAATAGATAGTTACGCGGTGTGGCCCCTAAGAAAGCGGGGTGGCGGCGAGTCCGCGTAGTCCCTGTTTACACCGCGTATGTACCTGTTTCTCGGATGAAAAACTTGACGGAAGTACGCGGGGTGGGATATGAGGCCGCGTAGTCTTTAATGACCACGCGTATTCTGGTCTGAATCTGCATTCTTGCCTATTCAAGAATAAAAACATTTTCATCACTACGCGGGTTGGGAGCGAGTCCGCGTACTGATGGACCACACCACATAATGATGACGAGTCCACGTTCCTACCTGTGAACCACTTAAAAGTGGTAAATGTTGTTCTTGGGTATAGAATTAAATGTGATTTTATAAATTCTAAGTTTATAACCGTATTCTATACCCTGAATACATTTATAATTTGAAATAAAATGGTATTGGTGTTATTATTTAATTTTGAATGAAGTCGACCAAATATGGTTATGTTACTTACTGAGTTTATAACTCATGCAATTATTGTCTGTAATGCTCAGCAGGTATTTAAGAAGTTCCATTTTGGAGAAAAAGGTGCGCATTGCTCAAAATTTTGAAGTTTGCATAGAGACGGCTGCGGTGTGCGGTGCCCTTATTTGGGTTAGGGTTTGATTTTGAGTATATGTGTACATGACAATGCATACATTTAGTTATCTGTATTTTGTTGGGTTATTATTGAAAATAGAATCGATAGGATTTCTATTTCTTTCATAACCTGGAAACTATTTGTAAAATATTTTGTATATATGTATATATGTGTTTATCAAAGGCGGATTTCATGAAATGTCCTTCAATATTTATTTCTTAATATTGTTTTATATTATTTCTTAAATAAAAACTTGATTTTTGGGTTCAAGTATCACTTGCAGGAGGGAAGTATACGTGAGTGATGTTCGAATTCGGGGGTTGTAGCCTACCTTTGAAGATACCTCCTGCCGTCTCTTTGAAAATCCACTTGCATTCAATTACCTAGTGCCTTTCATTGGATCAGTCAAGTCCCAAACTTGATTATCGTACATTGATTGCATCTCATATTTCATGGCCTCTTGCCATTTTCAGAATTAGGACTTTCTAATGCCTCTTGGTAAGAAGCAGGCTCATCATGATCAACGATCATGATATCCTTTTTGTCTGTCATAATGAACCCCGTACCTTTTGGGTTCCTGATGTATCCTACTTGATCTTCTAGATACTTGTGTAATTGGATCTTGGTCCACAACTTTTTGTGAATTTGAGTCCATCTCCTCACTATCCTCTACAGGAATTTGTTTATCCACATCCTATTGCACAACTTTTATTTGTACACCACTCCCATTGTTTCCTTTAAAAATGAATTCATTTTCTAGAAATACAGTGGTTTGAGCAATGAACACTTTGTTCTCACTAGGATTGTAGAAATAGTATCCCTTAGTCTATTTAGGATAGCACACAAATAAACATTTATCTGTCTTGGATGAAAGCTTATCTAATGTTAACCTTTTAACATGAGCTTTGCATCCCCAGATCTTTAGAAAAGACAGGTTGGATTTAACCAATTGTGAATTAGGGTCAGCTTGGACAGTGGAAAAATTTTAACCAACCGTGTTCTGAAATCAAAAACCAGTAATGCATAGAATTAGATCAACCTAAAGTACAAAATAATCCCCACTTTCTACTACTATTATGGATTGTTAGGTGACAATGAGAAATTTTGCAATCAACTTTACAACAATCCAAATGCAAGGGCTAAAAGAGAATTCAATGAGAGGATGAAGGTGGTGTTTCTTCAGGCGCAGTCATTGAGGGAGAGCGGTGGCTGGTGAATGGAGGGGGGACAACTATGGAAAATCCCAGAGATTACACTAGTAAAAGGAAAGAAACTAATGATAATAATAATAATAATGGGCATAATTATGAGGATCCTATGAACAAACATGGGAAGATTACATTTATTATAAATAAGGCCAATTCTATAGGATCCTAAAAGGGTGGGAGTAATGGATGTAGATACCATTATGGAAGAGTCCAGAAGGGCATGCGTTGTAATGACTGATCCGAAATAAAGAGGGTTAGAAAACCATAATGGGCTACAGGATGCTGATGAGTACTCTAAGGGATTACAGGCCCAAATATTGATACAAATAGGCTTTCAAAAAATAAACTAGAGGCAAGAATTATGGAGCAAGTCTGCCTAGGGTAATGAGGGTTGAGAATTTTTCGCAGAAAATGAAAATAAAATGACACACAATATAGAGTGGTTCGGATCAAACACCAACTCCACTACCTAAGTTCCACACTTAGGATTTTGGCCAACACTTTCTATTACCTCACAGGATTTTCCTTACAAACTTGACTTACGGTTCAAGTAACCTCACAATATTCAACTTGATTTTCGGCTCAAGTTCTACCAAACAAGTTTAAGAGAAATACAACAGTAGTTACACTCGAATGTATGAGCTTTGTTTTCTGTTCAGTGTTATCTATCCTTCAGTTTTTGTCCATCAATTTATATAGCCTATAGAAGATCATTCTGGAATTCTTCTTTCTGAAGATGCTTGACCACTTCCTCTTTTACATAGTTGTATCATTATTATTTTAGTGTTGTTGCCATTGTTGTTTCTATCAATGAAATGATGGAGCCATTTCTGTTGTCATAATAAAAATGATAGAGCCATTGCTATTGTCATAAAATAAATGATGGAACCATTTGTGTTGTCATAAAAGAAATGATAGAGCCATTGCTTTCCAACCTGTATCTGTTTAATCACCCAGAAAACAAGCAGAGCATATATACAAATGATATTAATCTATATAAGTGGTGACCATGAGATTCTGGAGACTTTTCTTAATGAGCATGCCTGTCCACTTTCATTCATAATAATTCCCTTATTTTCTATATTGTTTGTGGAGCCAATTGTGTCAAAATTATACTTATTTGTGGAACAAAACGTGTCTAAATTTTGACTTATTATCATGAAGAAATGTCCTTCATAAAATATGAATAAACACTGTACATATACAAGTTGATCGATAAACTAATTTTAATTGATTAAGTATGTTGATCGATAAACTCATTTTGATCGATAAACTCATTTTGATCGATCAAGTATGTTGATCGATCAAGTATGTTGATCGATTAACTAAGTTGATCGATCAACATATATGTTGATCGATAAACTTGATTAATTTCACTGTTCACGTAGAATTACTACAAAATCACAATTCATCAAATAGTAAAACACTGTTCATGTACACTGTTGCATCATGTTACTATTTAAATGAATAGTAAAATACTATTCATTAATTACTATTCATTTCATGATTCAACAGAATTTTATTTTCATGATTGCACAGAATTTCATCACATGATTTGCATAGAATTATGAACAAATATTTTCATAAATTACTATTTATTCAACAGTAAAATACTATTCATAAATCAAATAAAAATTATCCCCAATTAATTTTTCTTTTTATTAATTCTTAACATATTTATCAATTCAAATATTAGCACATTATCAAAACACAAATTAAATACTAAATATATACTATATTTAGTACAATAGAAACATTAGCTGATTGGCGACCTATATCGCTTTGCAATATGCTCTATAAGATCGTAGCTAGGACTTTGGAAAACAGACTAAAACATGTGTTGGTTAGTATGGTGTCAAAAGCTCAAAGTGTTTTCATCCCAGGCAGACTGATCACGCATAATATACTCGTCACATCTGAAGTCCTACATTTTTTAAAAAGAAAAAGACAAGGGAAAAAAAGATAGTGGCTTTAAAAATCAACATCAGCAAAGCATATGAAAGATTGGAATGGTCCTACAAAGGGAATGTAATGAAAGTGATAGGATTCAAGGCATGATGGATTAAGCTAATAATGATGTGTTTTACAACAGTGTGGTACAATGTGGTATTGGAGGATGAATTGTTGGGTTCCATAAATGAAACACTGTCAACTAATTAACCTAATAATCATGTAATTGACCCTCTTTGTTATCTTATAAAACTAAATAATTAAAATCTTTATCATATGATAATCGTTTTTAAAAATTGTTTATAAAGCATGCATCATGCATATGTATAATAATATACAGCCTAATTTATGGATTGGTCTAAAACACGACTCTTGTTTGTGTAATGCGTCTTATGGGCACGACCTCGTGTTATACTAATATGTTCCTGTTCAACTACAATACAATGCTCATGTTTTTAGACACGACTTGTATGCATCTATTATATGTCTGTATATCAACCAAATATCAACCTGTAATAAATCAAACATATAAACATATATATAACATGTTTTTTTACACACTATATATTTTATCATATATCTTGTAATTATGATACACATATATTATGCAAACATTTATATGTATATATAAAAACATGTCTGGCTGTAGAGAGAAAGTGTTGAGAAATTGTAGCTGACCCACTTGCTAAACTATCTTCTATAACCTTTTATGC
>CANYCX011354296.1:0-16857 GCA_948193385.1 Breynia disticha f. nivosa | reverse complement strand
TTGTTTTATTTTAGTTTTCCCTCGATCATCAGGCTCTAAATGTCAAAAAGGGCAAACGTACATTAAACAAGAAAGCAAAAAGAGTCAAAATAAGTATGCAGAAAAGTAAAAGGTAGCTCTCCATGTTTTCCTTACTATTTTGTCTGATGCAGAAAATTAATCATAGATTAAGATTGGTCCTGTGCTTAATGTGACACTAATTGATGAACTGTACAAATTTCCAGAAACAATCATATCATATGAGGTCGGTTCTTATTTATTTAAGACTATTCTTTCAACTACTGACATTTATTTAACTTTCCAAACCTTGCCCCACCCAACTGTTCTGATTGATATATCACACCTAAATTCAAACTCATCATCTTTCTTTTCAATTTCTTTAGGGAAATCTTTCTTTTGATTTGATTAGTACGATATGACAATTACAATTATTTGATAAAACACGGATAACAAAGAACAAATATGTATATAATAATAGACGACAAAATATTATAGCTTTATTTTATGATGATTTTAATATGTATTAGTTATTTTAGATATATCTAGATGTTCCAAGGACTATTAGCTGATAATAATAAAATTGACTCTCTCTATTTTTTTTAAGTTTGTTAACTTAACATTAAATTCTTATTTTTTAAAGATTATTAATCTAATATTTTTTTCAATATTTTGTCTAAAATACTTCAATTATTTCCGATTAATTCTCTTTAATTTCTATTATCTTCTTTTTCAGTAGAAAGATAAATAAGTTATTTTCTAACTAATTTATTAATTTTATTAATTTGTGTAAAAACTTCAAATTGACAATGTTTATGTAACAAAGAGAGAGCATTTCTTTTATATATAAAAAGGGAACTATCCCTACTAATAACATCCAAAATGGGATAGGGTGAACATAACTGAACCAAACTGATAAAACGAATCGAATCGAAGTGAACTCAGTTTTTCGGTTTGGTTTGTTCGGTTTATTTGGTTTATTCGGTTTTATTAGTCGGTTTGTTCAGTTTATTCGGTTCGGTTTCGGTTTTTCTTTTTGAAAACTGAATAAACCGAACAAACCGAATAAACTAAAATTTTTTAAAAAAATTAAAAGTTATATATATTTTAAATATGTTAATTTATTTGTTTGAATTATTAATTAGAATTTTATTTAAACTTTAGTTTAATATTAATCTAGACTTAAAATAAAATGGGTAAGTTGTAATTAAATAAAATAAGACAACTAAATACTTTAAAATATGTAAAAAATTCAAAAAATAAATGGAAGGAAATTATTTTCGTTAAACCGAACAAATCGAATGAACTGAATAAACCGATCAATCAAACTAAAATTTGGTTCGGTTTATTCAGTTCATATTGGTATTTCGGTTCAAATTGAACCAACTGAACGTCTACCCCTACAACGGAGAATTTATCCCCCATTTAATTCTTATTTGGCAATAATAAATGAGTTTTTTAATATAATAAATGAGTTTTTTTGGCGGAAAAAAAATTATTATTTACAAAAAAAAATCTCTATGTTAAATAATAAGATTGTTTTTAATATAATGCTCACATTATAGTTTGTTTTGTATTATACTTTGGCAGACAAACAAGTGAACGTCAAATGGAAGGTTATTATAGGTATCGTATCTGCATCTCTTTTCTTATTCGTCCACGTATGTCATATTGTTATTCAATACTACAATTTTTTAATTTTATTATTTTATCGTTTTTATTTTATGTTATATAAAAATATCATTTTAATATTCAAAATAAATGAGGTTATTTATATTTTTTATTTAAAATATTCTTTATTTATTTAATATTATCTATTAAACAAGTAGAAGTTAAACCATCGTAAATTAATGATGTTATGGACTGGTAATTTTGTATCATAATTAACTTAATCTTCCCATTGATCTTGTTTTAAATGTGAAGGAGTTGCTTGTGGTGGATTAACAATGCTTATCACATGCCAAATAATTCGTAACTGGGACAGAATTCGTAAGTGGAGTAAGGAGGATTCCTTAAGCGGACCAGTAGGTTTCTGCAGCGGTAAACACAAAGGAAACCATGTCCTCGAAGATTTCGTGAAAAACTACGGCCCTCTCGCTCCGACAAGGTTCAATTTTTCTGAAATCAAGAAGATGACGAATTCCTTCAAACTTAAACTAGGTCAAGGTGGTTATGGAGATGTTTACAAGGGGACCCTACTCGACGGACGCCTTGTGGCTGTAAAGGTCTTGAATGCTTCAAAGGGAACTGGAGAAGAGTTCATTAATGAAGTTTCTAGCATTAGTAGAACTTCCCATGTTAACATTGTCACACTTTTGGGATTTTGTCTTGAAGGAGGAAAAAGGGCTTTGATTTATGAGTTCATGCCGAATGGTTCGCTGGAAAAGTTCATCTTCAAGAGAAATAAATTGAATAATGATCAGAAGCTTGGATGGAAGAAACTGTACGAGATTGCAGTTGGAGTTGGGAAAGGACTTGAATACTTGCATTGTGGATGCAACACTAGGATTGTTCATTTCGATATAAAACCAACGAATGTTCTTCTTGACGAGGATTTCTGTCCGAAAATCTCGGATTTCGGGCTAGCGAAACTGTGCACCAGAAAAGAGAGTGTGGTGTCAATGTTACATGCAAGAGGAACAATCGGTTACATTGCACCAGAAGTGTTTAGCAGAACATTTGGAGGAGTTTCCCACAAATCCGATGTTTATAGTTATGGAATGATGATATTAGAAATGGTTGGAGGAAGAGAAGGAGAAGATTTTGAAGGAGAAGATCAAGCAACAGTAGAATATTTTCCACAATGGGTTCATAAACATCTTGAGCTGGAAAAAGAGTTTGAATGGCCAGGTGTGGAGGAAAAAGAAGAAGTTGAAATTGTGAAGAAGATGACATTAGTTGGGTTATGGTGTATTCAAACCAATCCATCTGAGAGACCATCAATGAGTAAAGTTATAGAAATGATGGAAGGAAAGAGTGATGCTTTGAAGGTTCCACCTAAGCCTTTCTTGTTTTCTCCTGAGAAATCTCCACCATCATATTCCTCCATGAATACCAATGATCACATGGTTTTTTATTTCTAAGGTTGGAAGTTTTGAGGGTTTTTTTGATGGATTTGGGACTTTGGTTTGGATAAAGAAGAGAGAACTTCTAAAACCATTTGTACCTTCTTAAATGTACATAAGGAGCTGCAACTTATCTTTTCGTTTTCAGAAATCATGTTTGCTGTGTAAAACCATTTGAAATCACGAACAGAGGCAGAGAACTATTTGTTATTTTGGAGAACTACTTAATGATCTGTGTAATTTGTTCGAGGCAATTCAATGGGTGATTTTTAATTATGTTCTTGGTCTCAAAAAAAAAAGCACGAATTGGAAAGTGTAGTTGATAACCAGTATTATTCATTATTCTGATCTAATCTGCAGGCAAGTTTTTGCAGCAGCAAAACGTCAGCAAAGGAAGAAAAGTTCAATAGTTGTAATGAAGTTATTCTGATCTAATCTGCAGGCAAGTTGTATGCAGTGATGAAGAAAAGTTCAATAGTTGTGCTCCTACCTTCTGTGGAAACCATTGTCTTGATCATTGCAGGTTGGAAGGTTTCCAGGTAGATTTTATGGAGGACTCTGGAGTGCAGCAGGAAGTTAATGAGACTGACATGCAACAGAAGATTTTTGAAATTCGGTCAAAGTGAAGGAGCAGCTGTTAGCTATTGGAAGTTAGTTCCTTACATTCTGCTGCTCTAATACTTCTACACTGTTCTACTACTGAATCTTGATTGTATTTTATGTTATCAAGCAAGAGATTCTACACTGTTCTACCACTGAATCTTGATTTTATTTAATGGTATCAGAGCAATTTGATCCGCTCATACCTTGCAAGAGACTCTTTGCAATCTGCCACAAGCGAGGGCGGACCTGGTGGAAGACACATTGGGCTTGATATCTTTACCCAAAACCTTAAGCTATTGGGTTATGAGTCCATACCATTTATAAATCTTTCTCACACGTCTCAACTATCTATTGTGAGATTCTCATTTGTCCCTAACATTACAAAGTATGAACATAATAATACATAATCTTCCTCTCTGCACTTTGCTTAGATCTGCTGATATAATTCATCAGCTATCCAGCAGACTTGGTACATTTCTAGTCCCATATTGAAAATGATGGTTGGAAAAAATAAAGCTTCGAAATTTCTCAGAACTAGTCCCAGCAAATTGAGAATAAGAAACCATGTAACTTTTTCCTTTCACCTAATTCTATAAACTAATCCCCCATAGTTATCATCTACACAACAGTCAGAACTAAGCTTAGCAACAGCTAGTTAGAGACGTCAGGAATCTCAGAAACTGGAAAGAAACAAATTATACATACAAGTACGGTTTAAATCTCATTCTTGATGTTGAGAAACTACTCCATCATTCTTGTCGATGATATCTGTCGTTTAAAATCTTTGAATTTACCAAAATATTGTTAAAATTCATGTTATTTTATCCTTTTTGTTTCCTTATATTAACAACTACTTCACTAAACAATATTCTTTGCCTCCTGAAATGAAGTTTCAACTACATTCAACCATTCTCAAAACGTTTCTGACCACCATTGCAGTAGTCCTTATTTTCCCTATACATTCTTCCAGCCATGATATGTACACACACTGCGGCCATCATTACACTTGTGGATCCATTCAAGGAGTCTGGTATCCTTTCTGGGGTGAAAATAAACCTCCATGGTGTGGCCGCTGGGAATTCAAGCTCTGGTGCGTAGGTCATAAGTTCAACTTTATGGGCATGGTTGAACAACCGCACTGGTTCAGAGTTCTGGATATTGATCAAAGCATTTATGGAATGACAATTGCTCGAAATGATCTCTGGAAAGATGCGTGCTTTAAGAATCGTACAATCAGCAACGTCACTTTGTACGAGCCACTCTTCAGCTATGATCCAAGAGTCCGAAACCTCAGTATATTTTACGACTGTATTTATGTCCCAGCACTGTGGAATCACACTTTTACATGCATTGAGAATGGTATCAGGATTCATAATTACTTTGTGAAGGAAGAGCTACGAGAGCCAATGATGGAGTTGTGTAAAGAAAATATTATAGTTCCCACCAGTGAAGATACATATGGTTTACTTTTTGGAGGAAATATCACTCTCAAAGCAGCATTAAGACTAGGGTTTCCTGTTAATTATCATGCCAATGGAAATGAATGTGAGAAATGTGAAGAGACTAATGGGATTTGTGGATCTAATAACTCTTCTTCATTCACCTGCCATTATTTTGATGAAGGTAAGGTAGTCTCACTCTGTTTCTGATATATTTATTGTCTGAATTATTTTTCCTCTATATTTCCTATTAAATTACTGTGTGATGCAGTTCCTTCAAATTCTGATGAGGCTGATCCTGGACGAACACGTAAAATCTCTACACTGAGACTCATTTTAGGTAACATTACCGAAATTCTTTGCTTAATTTTATCTTAAAACATAATTTATGGCCAGAAAAGGGCTCAAACTTATCTTCAGTTCTAATTATTTTGTTTTCCTCGGAACAGGTATTGGAATTCCGGCGGCAATTGTATTCTTCGCAGGTCTCGTCATTTGTTTCTCGAGAAATATTAGAAAGAACATGTCATTAAATGGCATGAACATATGGAAGCATACGAGCAATAACAATCAACATATGGAAACAATGATCAGACATGGAACAATGGCTCCTAAAAGATACAAATGTTCAGAAATCAAGAAAATGACAGATTCATTCCAGGTTAAACTAGGCCAAGGAGGTTACGGCAGTGTGTATAAAGGAAGACTTCCAAATAATCTTCCGGTGGCAGTGAAGATCCTTGATACAAGCTTCAACAATGGAGAAGAGTTTATCAATGAAGTTGTCAGCATAAGTCGCACTTCTCACGTAAATATTGTTTCCCTTCTTGGATTTTGCTTTGAAGGTCAGAAGAAAGCTCTAATCTATGAATACATGGCAAATGGTTCACTTGAAAAGTTCATATATAATTCAGGAGCTCATCAGCGTCTCGGATGGAGAAATCTGTATCAAATTGCAATCGGGATAGCTCGAGGGCTAGAATACTTGCATAGCGGATGCAATACAAGGATTCTGCATTTGGATATTAAACCTCATAATGTCCTTTTAGATGAAGAAATGTGCCCAAAAATTTCTGATTTTGGCCTTGCAAAACTATATTACAAGAAAGAAAGCATCATATCAATGCAAGATGCGAGAGGGACGATTGGTTACATGGCACCAGAAGTATATTTTATGAACTCAGGAAGAGTGTCACATAAATCAGATGTGTATAGCTATGGGATGATGGTGTTAGAGATGGTGGGAGGGAGAAAAAATGTTGATGTTGCAGCAGAGAAAACAAGCAGAATATATTATCCTTGGTGGGTTCATAAGCGACTGCAAGAAGGGAGTGGGTTGGAACTTGAAGAAGTGAAGAACAATGAAGAAAGTGAAATTGCAGAGAAGATGGTGGTGGTGGGGTTGAGGTGTATACAGCCAAACCCAGAAGATAGACCAAGTATAAGTGAGGTAATTGGAATGTTGGAAGGTAGTATTGATGCATTGGAAGTTCCAGCAAAAGTTTCAGTTTATTCTCCTTCAATTTTGAAGATAAATGATGAAAGAAACAGTGTCATCAATCATCATGTAACTACATAGCGACTTATATTCTTATCGAACCGAGTACCATCTTGTCCACGAATATGCTTAATTGTAAATGAATCGAACTCGAATAAACTTTTATCAAGTTCGAGCTCGAACACCTTGCATACAGCCCGATTTGTTTACAGTCGTTACTTTCAAAATTCTAGTCGTTCATACGGAAACTTGTGCTTTATCTCTTACTTCCAAGACTGCAAAAGTTGAGACAAGGCCGCAAGGGAAGAGCCTCCATCATTCAATGCAGCTTCCGCGGCATGTTTGATCTCAATTGTTCGCTCCCTTACGAGCTTACCTTCCTCTGATTCCATCAACTGCCTTACTCTTTTCTCAACTTCCTCACCTCTCACAAATCCATTTTCCGACTCTTCCATTGGCACTGCAATTTTGATCTCCTCCACCATTAACACCTTGTTCAACCTTTGCTCCGCGTAAAGCGGCCACGCTACCATTGGAACCCCTCCACACACTGCCTCCAACGTCGAGTTCCACCCGCAATGAGTCACAAATCCACCGATTGATTCATGATTAAGAACTAACACTTGTGGTGCCCATGATTTCACTACTAGTCCTCTCTCTTTGGTGCGCTCCAAGAAACCATGTGGAAGTAGTGAAGTTAAGTCGGGGTCACTCTGAGTCTTGGTGGCTAAGGGATGATCTTCATCAGGTGGATTTCGAACAACCCATAAGAATCTTTGCTCACTTCTCTCCAACCCAATTGCTATTTCGCATAATTGGTCCTTGGAGAACAGCCCCAAACTTCCAAAACATAGGAAAACAATGCTTTGTTTTGGTTGAAAGTCGAGCCATGTTAAACACTCATGCACTAGATCAGTACCAGAAGTTTTCTTTGTATCACCTTCTCGATTGTCTGCGATTAATGGACCAATGCAGTACAAAGGAGGGGTGGGATAATCAGGAGTACAAGCTCCATCTCTTATAGCCATGACAGTTTTCTCCTCTAGCTTGTCAAAAGTATTCACTATAATTCCTGCAGAATTGCAAACATTCCTGGAACACTCTAGGAAGCTATGATAGGCCGTATCATCTCGATCAAGAAATGGTTTTGGCAGATCAGAAGCAAGAAATGGTGGTACACCTGGAACTTGGAGAAAAATGTTCAGATCTTTGAAACTTTTGGTGGTGTTTGGATCAAGTGTCTTAAAATAGAGAAATACTGCAAGAAACCCTGCTCCTGATGTGACGAAATAGTAACTAGGAATATTGAGTTGAGAAGCAACAGAGGCGGCGGAATTGCAGAAAACATCTAAGATAAAAGCCTTAACACTGTACGTTTCAGAGATTGAGAGCAGAGCTTGCTGGACATTAGGATTGCTGAGTTTGGCGAGCTCAAAAGGGAAGTTGAAATGGTGTGTACTGGCTGTGGAATTGAAATTAATGGTGGGAAGATGGTGGAATCTTATAGAGGGAATTGTGGCAGAGACTGTGTTTATATACGAAAAAGTAGATCCAGAACTATATGGTGCTTCATTGATGAGTATGTGAAGGGAGAGAGAAGGTTGTTGAGTCAATATGAACTTCCCAAGCTCCACCAGAGATATCAAGTGACCTATTGCTGGATCTGGATAAAGAACTATAGCCTCCTCCATGTTGATTCGTGCTTCTGTATCTATCTTAATATCTTAACAAATAATATAAGGGCATAAATTAGCAAGCAAATGATAAAAAATACAAAATTTGACTGTTAGTTGTTGTGTCATGGTAGAGAGTTTATAAGAAACAAGAGAGTAGCTTTCGTTTTCAACCACAACTATGAGATATTTCTTGATTGTAATTGTCTCGAAAGCCCAAGTGAATCTTCCTATTATCAATGGATTTGCAGAGGCTGAGAACAATCAAAAAAATATTTTACTGCTCAAAGAAAAAAAAAAGTTAGTTCACAAAACACAGCTCCTAAACTTGCCCATTTTCATGCCAAACTTGCCTTGAATTCAACTGTGATTGTGTACGAAGAAACTGCAGTAATCAAACACTAGTGTTCGATGTTGTTGAGTAGCTACTACTGCTCCACTGTGTTGAGACTGTTTCGGGTGAAAGTGGTGTTTGTTCATTCTTCAGTAATCCAATATGATCTGCTTGTATCTCTGAATCTTCTTCCCTGTCAATGTTGTTTTCATGTCCTTGAATCTGTTTCAGTTTCTCCAACACATCTCCCATTGATGGTCTCATCTCTTTTGCACTTTGCAGACACTGAAATGCCAATTCTGCTACTGAATTTATCATTTTTCTCACCTTGTAGTCTGATTCATATCCGAGATTTTTGTCAACAAGTTCATGTAATGCATCACTTTGGATCTTGTTGATTGCCATGTTCGACAGGTTGATGTCGTGCCGGTGTCTTGTGATGTCAACTGCAGGCAGTGATGATATTAGCTCAACTAGAACAACTCCGAAGCTGTAAACATCGCTTTTAACAGTTAGCTGATAGCATTCATGATACTCAGGATCAACATATCCCGGTGTACCCTGTGGAGCTGTTGATACATGTGTGACATCTGGGGGAAACAGGCGAGACAATCCGAAATCCGCAACCTTAACAACAAAATTGTTGTCAAGTAGAATGTTGTTTGTTTTCACATCGCGATGAATTATCTCAGAAGTATGCAGATACGTCAATGCAGTTGCAGTTTCCACGGCAATCTTCATTCTGACAGACCAAGGGAGTCCACCATTCTTTGTTCTGTTTCCATGGAGGTGATCCGCCACTGTGCCATTTGAAATGTACTCATACACGAGCAAGAGTTCACGGCTGTGGCGCGAGGTGCAGCCATAAAGAGAGACAAGATTCGGATGGCGCAAGTCAGTTAAGATTACGACCTCGTTCAAGAATTGCTCAACTCTCTTGTAATTGTTCTCGTACAAGCGCTTGACTGCAACAATCCGTTTATCTCGGAGGTTCCCTGATGACATTTACGGCAAGAAAATCTTCCACAGATAGTTCTGATATCCGAAGTGAATGAACACAAAATGAATATGTTCTTACCTTTATATACAGTCCCGAATCCGCCCTCGCCGAGCTCATTATCGGGAGCAAAGTGGTTAGTTGCCTCTTCAAGTTCAACATAAGAGAAGAGATGAACTCCTTTAAACTCACCATTCTCCTCAATATCCAACTTTGATTTTGAACTAGTGTATGATGTTGTGGCACTTCTTGAAATCCAAGACATCGGAGCAAATATAATTTTCTTGCGGCGACGATAAACAATTTGAACCATCAGGCAGACTAACAGTGCACCACCCACTCCAGCAGGAACACCTAAAGATGGAAGCAAGAAACTTATAAGGATTTTCAATACTGATTTGAAGTAGAATATTATCCAGATTTTGTCAGGAATATTGTACCTATAATAATAACCTTCCGCTTCGTACTGTTGTGACCTGTAACAGAATAACATGACGCTTTGCATTTTTAGTATGTTCATTACAAAGAACAGAAGATTGCAAGCTAATTTATGTGTATGATTCAGAGACAGGATTATGAAATGAAGAACACCCTGAAATACTACAGACCACCCTGAAATCTGTAACAGCATAAACCAAAACATTACATTACAAGACAAAAAAAAACTTGAAATCAGTGATGCTCAAACAATATAATTGGAAGATTTTAGCTCAGAACTCCAATATAAGCTCTTTTGTAAATGCATCAATTTTATCTAATTAGCAAATAGCAGATAATGCAGTAGTAACGAAGAAGACTTGGTAATATGCTGCCAATATTCTTGTCTAACTTATTAGGTTGCATTCGGTGGAGTCATTGCCCAGATAATGGTGGTTGACAGCTAATTCGAACTCATGGCCTTACCAAAATGTAAGACCAACTTAAGTCTCCTAAGAAACCAGAATTCATGAACTACTGCTAAATCACAGACAAAAAGAGAAACAGAGAATCTCAGAACATGATTCTAATGAACTCTAATGATCATTGAAACAGACTAAACAGGCTCCTGATGGTCATGAACACAACTGAACAAAAAAGAATACGAACGGCGGAAATAAAACTATTAGAAGAATTCATAGAAGAATTTACCACCTTGATAGCAAGATTCAAGATCATGAGACCCGTCAGGACAAAAACAAATGAAGGTATTATTCTCAAATCCACACCTTCCTCCAGTGGAGTTACAAGTACTGCAACTTTGTGCAGTCCAATTCAAGTAGAACCCCTTTTTCAAAAGTTGGCTGATGTTTTTTGACAGAAAATCACTATCAATATCCTCACCACTAATGTATAGAGGACTATTGACAGTATAGCGGCAAGACTCCGATGAAAAGTTATCGGGAGATTCTAAGACAGCTTCATGGAAACGGGCAAATGAGTAACTAGTGTCATTGCTTGCACAGCTTATTGGACATATATATCCAGAGGGTCGTGTGGTACAATTGTACAACAAGGTTAAGTTAATATAGCCAGGAATAATGTAAAATGAGGTTCTGTGTAGGCTTATGTTATGTAATGGAGTTAGACAAGTGTCATCATCGTACCCGTAGGCCGCGGCGCTAGCCACGAGGAAGGAATGATTGTTGGAGAAGATGTTTTTGATGAAATAATGATCATTGGAGATTTTAAGTAAAGGGTTAAGATTGTAACAACTGATTTCAAAGTTAGGGATGCCACAATAAGATTCTTGAACATTAGAAATCCAAAAAGGGTAGCTTATTTGAGGACCCGAGCCACATGTTTTTGGTTCACAAGACTCATATTTTGGATCAAGAGAGAGAGCTAAGGAGGTGAAGAAGATAAAAGCAAAGACACAATTGGAATGAAGTGTTTTGAGAATTGAAAAGATTTTGGGATTCATTTGAAAGAAAAGAGAGAGAGAAGAGAAAATTTGGCAGAAAATTCTGAAGAGTAGTTGGTGAGAGAAGCTTAATATTATTTTGGGAGGGACTTGACTAGTTTGATATAGTCTACAAATGGGTGTTGAAATTGGAACTTTTAAGCAATAAATAAATGGTTTAAAGCAAAATCAAGCAATGATATTTGTTATTTAACAAACACACTTAGCAATATATGAGATATGAGATGTTAGTTGAGTTGACAACTCAGTCTCCTGTGACGTTCAACTTGTTGTACTCCTAAGATCAAATCCTAGAGGGGTCGCTCTTATGAAGTAGGAGTTTTGTCTCCCGTTTTAATCCCAGATTAGTTATCACTGAAGATGAGATACCGAGTAATTTAAAAAAACACACACATGTCGCAGTAGTCGGTTTTAGCTTTGAAGAGCACACTCGAAAAAAAAGGAGAAATATATGTATAGGAGTGTATGGTCGGTAGTGCAAAATGACGGGACAACTTAACCTTATTAGCCATGGGATTCCTAACACCAGAGGGCAGAGGCTGTTTTTATCTCAGATGTGAGCTCAAGACTTGGTCTAACCATAGGATTTCTTGTTAACCTGATTTGCCGACTATTTGACTCCAAATTGTTTGTCAAAAAGTAAATTTGTCAAAATCAGGAGAAGAAAAATACGGAATTTTTTACTATGACTTCCCTAAATTCAATGAACTAGAAAGCTGTCACCATTAGATACGAAAAAATAAACTTGAGTTTTTTAATTATTCGATAAAAGATAGTTTTATTTTACGTAATATATATACAATTTCAGTAAAACTAGTAGATTACGAATAAGAACAGATCTCATATGAATAGGTTACATGGAAAAAGCTAGATTAGGTAAGCTGTTGTGTGAAAAACTGAGTGATGCTGCTATTTTATGTTAGGGGAAATTGAAAGATGATTGCTATGTGAGGTTAGTGGCAGTTACTTCAGCCGACAGCATGCGAACCAGGGACCATATTTCTGGTAATTCGTTCAAAATGTGATGTAGAGTTGAAGATTGAAAACGTGAATGGGTTTTCATTTTCTCTCTGAGTCTCTACAGCAATGAGCGATTTCTAAGAACTCTCTCAAACATGGAGTCAATGTGCTTTCATGGAAGATAAATTGATTTTTTAGACCAAAATGGAGTAAAGAGAAAGTATAAGTTTATTACATGCACAATAAAGACAGACATTTCGGGACAATTTAGAATGTTAACACGGATTATAAGTACTTACATGTTCATGTACACTAACGTGTAAAGTCACCATGTAACACAAGATTATAATGGTGTAGGTATCGTCGTTTCACCAAATCTAACAAAATGTAATCCATATATGTGTTCTTGTAATGCAAATGAAATAGTCTTATATTTTTTTTTGGTTAACAAGATTATATGGAAAATAATTATTATTCTTAACATATCTTTAAAGAAAATATTTCTCTTATCTAAAATATAAAATTATATGTTTCTTTATATTTTTAAATATTTAAATATGACATACAATAAAATATAATTCTGAAAAATAAGATTCTGAAGTATAGAAAATATTTTCTGCTGAAAATTAATTTCAGCCAAACAAACAGAGAGTTAATTTCAATATCCAACATATTTGTATTACTAAAATTTCTGGTTTCTTTTGTTTTAATTTTATTAAGTCATTTTATCTTAAGACATATAAATTGCTAACCTTATTCAAGTCCGGATGAATTTAACCTCACGTATTGTTAGAAATATGCATTTAAGTTTGAATAAAAAGAAGAGCTAATATTTAGACTATTTTCATAATTTTAGAAATCTGTTTTCTAAATATACTTATAAATATGTGCAATGTTTCATGCAAATGAGAAAAACAATTTTATGAATAAAGTTTCTTCTTCTCATATCTAAAATTCATATTAGAGCTCTTTTGTTATAAAAGAACATAAGAGTATAACACTCCCACCATAAAGAAAAAGAAGAAAAAACAACAAATCTTCTCGTCCTCATGATACTACACCTACAATCATAACCACAACTACACCTATAACTTACAACTACAACCACAACCACAACACAACAAATACAACTATAAAATATGCTCATAACCATAACATATCTATGTCATATGAAGAAAAAACATGACGTTGAAAACAACGATATCCATGACGACAACGACAATGACAACAACAATAATTGTTAAGATATTGACGACAACAAAAATAACAGTTAAGATATTGACGACGACAACAACTATCAAGATATTGATGACGAATATCGCTGGTAACAACGAAAAAAAATTCACAACAAAGAATAAGATCATCCAACAGAAAATAAGTCTTCGCAACTATTAAAGACAAGGAGGAATGTT
Source organism: Breynia disticha f. nivosa (assembly GCA_948193385.1). Taxonomy (NCBI): domain Eukaryota; kingdom Viridiplantae; phylum Streptophyta; class Magnoliopsida; order Malpighiales; family Phyllanthaceae; genus Breynia; species Breynia disticha. Next base: position 2,979 of record CANYCX011354296.1, on the reverse strand, counting down.
ATAAATATACCTTTAATTTGAATAAAAAAAATTAGTCTTTAGGCTACTTTCATGATTTTTTGAAATTTATTTTTTAAATTTATATTTAATTTTTATTATCAAAATATGTCTATAAATATGTATAATGTCTCATCCAAATGAGAAGAACAATTCTATGAACAAAGTTTCTTCTTCTTGTCATTCCTAAAATTTCAACACATACTAATGAAAAAGAAAATGGTGGTTTGTTTTGAAGATAATTGGTATATAGGGGTGCCAAAACCGAACGAACCGATGAATTGAACCAAATTGAATTTAGTTTTTTAGATTCGGTTTGTTCGGTTTATTTGGTTTATTCAATTTTATTAGTCGATTTGTTTGGTTTATTCGGTTCGGTTTCGGTTTTGAATTTGGAAAACCAAACAAACCGAAATTTTCTAAAAAAATAAAAAATACACATTTTAAATATGTTAATTTATTTTATTTGAATTATTAATTAGAATTTTTATTTAATTTTTAGCTCATTATTAATCTAGACTTAAAATAGAATGAGTAAGTTGCAATTAAATAAAAAAAAATTAAATACTTTAAAATAAGTAAAAAAATCAAAAAATAAACAAAAGGAAAATACTTCGATTCAATTAAAATCGAACTAAATTTCGGTTTAATTTGTTCGGTTGACACAAATACTTCGATTTGTTCGGTTTATTGGTATTTGAACCGAACGGACCGAACGCCTAGTCTTTTTGATATATGGTGAAGGGAAGGAACATGGAATCAGGAGTTAGCAAGAGCAAGAACACATCCAACTTGGAACAAAAGAAGGAATCAACAGTACGCGTACCACTCTCTCCAGAACATGCGTAAGGATCGGAATGATCACGGTCACAACGGCAAGCAAAATTCGTATTTCCTACGTTGGTTCCACATACTACACCCGAACTTAGGGGTGAAAAATTGAACCGAAATCGAAATTAAAATTACCGGATCTAAATTGCTGATTTTGGAACCGGAATTAAACCATCGCAACTGCTAAAATGGTCATGTTCGGTTCCGTTTCCGGTTCTATGAACCATGGAATTGTGAACCCGCAGTTATGAACAAGCGGTTTGGTTTATTTTTAGTAGAAAATTAAACCTGAATCGTCGAACTGAAATTGAACTACTAATTTGGAATCGGAACCGAACTATCCCGAACAGGCTAGATCCGGTTTCATGAACCATGGAATTATGAACTACCGTCCAAAACTGAAACGGGCGGTTCTAACCGATGCATATCTGCCTGAACTGTTACATATGCTCCAGAGACTGTTGTAGCGGGTAGGTTACATTAAACCGTTCTAAAACAATTCTCTTCAGTGCTTCAACATTTTCTATGGCTACCTGTGGAACCAGAAACTCCACTGTGTTCAGACATTGATCAGGGTACAATTGGGTTTCTGTATCATTCGTGAAGATTGCTGTACTTCGATCATTAAACCACTACATTGGAAAATGTTTTGGCCTGGTACTGTTTGTGCCACACTGTCGCATTCATAAAAGAAACTAATGTTTTGAAGTCCATTTCCATATCTGACAGAATTTCAGTTAACCTTCTTATCATGGGAAAATTTATGATAGGACAGATATCCAGAAGTGAAACAGTAAGAAGTTGAATGATTAAACAGGTAGACTGGTTATACGTGTTATGAAGACAAGAAATGTGTACCCTTCAAAAGAATTTTCTTTAGAATAATAAGATGGAAGTTGACTACGATCTCTCTCCATTTTAGAATAGAAAAAGCATAGTTGGATATACAGATGGTACAAGGAAGTGGTGGGCAATGTAGGAGACTACAAGTATTGATTTTTTATAATCAGTGAGTCTAAATTCACTGTCAACGGCAAGATTGACCAAATAAAAATCAATATGAGCCCATTGAAGGTTCAAAGAAAGAGCACAATTTGCTCCATGGAATCCAAAAGTAGAACAAAAAAAGTCATCAATGAAGAGAACGAAAATGCAGGGGTAACTGATCTAGGGAACTCGTTATTTCAGTCGAGACTGGTTCTTGGGGAAATTTGCGTGAACATGAAGTTAAATATTGAGGGCAGAAACAACTGAAACTGTTCAGACTCCTATTATGCCCGCACCTCCCACCTGAGCTTACACACTCTACGCACCGCTTAAGGTCTAGAACCCAACTCACCTCAAGTCCTCTCTTTAAAACATCTTGTACGCTTATGTTCTTCGTAAAATAATCAGCAACAGCTGTCCTTAGAACTGGAATCACAACCGTAATACCACGGCTCAATCCATCAAGTTTTTTCAGGGTTGCTGAAGAACTGGAAGTACCCTTGACGATTCAAGTTCCGAAAAGGGCACGTAAAATTATAGGAAACCGAGTGTCCTAATGTATTACAGTTGTAATAAAATGTAGCAATTTCATCGGCAATAGTGGTAATGAGAGGAATATGATCCAAGGAAGTATTGAAGAATAGATTGGGTTCAGGACAAATGCTAGAGAAGTGATCAGCTCTGTTCATTATCAGAAATGGAGGGTTGAACTCAAGATCGATATCCATGATGTTATGCTTGAGATTTCCAATGTCAAGTGTGAGAAATTTACCCTCTCAATACAATTTACCTGGAAACCATCCAACCCACAATAAACGGGACGTTGGTTTCCCAAGATAAAGAAGATTATTCATGAAGGTCCCATATACAGAGAAATTCTAGGATCCAAAACGAAATACCACTATAGCACCAAGATTGGGACAAAGATAACAAATACTTTGGCCTAAAGTGACCCCATAAATCACTTGATTATGATGCTTGAAAAAGTAGCTTTATTCGGGCAGAAACAACTAAAAGTCATCAGAGTCCTATCATGCCCACAACTCCCACATATATATATATATTTTAGTATTAAAGTGAGTATGAAAATTCCGATATCCGACGAGGACTGGATGGTTATGAAAATGCTATAACGACGGGATGGTATTCAAAATACCATCTCGA